>CAUYUJ010000681.1:486083-569003 GCA_963575745.1 Prorocentrum cordatum
CAGAACATCGTGACCCCCAAGGATGCACAAGAACATCCAACAAGCATGAAGAACATCAGGGTACCCTCCCCGAGCCGATCTCGATCTTATACCTCGGTCCGACCGTACTCCAAATTCGCTCCCATCCAAGACCCGTTGACCGGGACTTGGCGGCGGCCGGAGGGTCTGAGCTGGCTGGGCCCCGGGAAGACCGGTCGGTCAAAGAGGGGGATGAAGGCAAATCCGCTCGAAATCGGCCCCCACACCACCCCGGGGGTCTGCAGTTTCTCACCCCAGAGCCTTCTTTGACGGTCCTGGGTTCCGAAAGCGGTCCCCAGACACAGAAAAAGGCATAACACATGTCGAATGCAGCACCTCGAACCTCGCCCCCCGCTCTTGCTGACCGGAACCAATGCTGGACCACCTCGGACCCCCCGCCGACAACAAACCTTGACAAGTTCCTTCATGGCGAGTGACAACACCAATTGACTTAGTGTGCCTTGAAAACGCCCAGTGCGTTTGTGTGCTGTTGTGCTCGTTTTTTTTACATAAGAAGAACAAAGCTTAACAAACAACGCATAACCATAAAACAGCAACAAAAATAATAGCTTCCAGCCTTCATTTGGAAACTCGTTTTTACTAGTTTCCGACTGCCGTTGTTTGATATGTTCCAGGTCTATGTGATGATGCGTTGTTTGATAGCATCGCTTCCGACACCATTCCGAGGGAACGTTTTTGTAGTTCCCGGCTTCGTTTTTCATCGTTTGCAGGTCTGCCTCGCAACGTGCTCTCTTGTATGCACTATTGTTTTCTCTGGGCGTGCATTGGCAATCACCCAGCAGCAACGAGGCACCAGCAGGCAGCAGCAGCGTCAAGCAGCAAGCAGCAACGCGCAACAAGAGAACGGCAGACACGATCAAGCAGGGAGTTGGCGGCTGCAGCGGGCAGCAGGTGCAGCAGAGAAGCCCTTTTTGGAGGCGTCGATCTCACATCGTGCGCTGCCTGTCAGTCGCTGTCCGTCCGGCGTCGCAACGGCCGCCGTAGCGGCGGCGGCGACATCCTCAATGGTTCCGCCTCCCCTGGGCCAAGGGTCGAAGTTACATGTTTGAGACCGTCTCCAATCTGTTTCCAGCGCGTTTTCAACGCGTTTCCAACCTCCCACTCCGGTGGGTCGGACAGCGACGGAAAGGTTACGCACGGTAAGGCTCCTCTGTTGCAGCTGCCAACTTCCTCCTGTGCTGCTTGGTGCTGCTACTACCTGCTGCTGATGCCTGCTGCTACTGCCTGCTGCTACATCCTGCTGCTATTGTCTGCTGCTGCCGATGACCGCTGCGCGGCCCTGTATCTATTATAATCGGCACTCTCGTGTTGTGCCCAATGTTCACCAGCCCGTTTTGTATACTTTCCAGGGGGCGTTTCTTTACCGTTTCCAGCTTGCGCCGATTCGTTTTAAAGTACGTTCCGAAGAACCATGCGGAAACGTTGTTTCATAGTTTCCAGGCTCCGCCTATAGCATCGTTTCCAGGTCACCGCCCTTGACCCACAAGATGTGTAAATGTGGGTAAACCTGAGAAAAAACGCCCTGGACGCTTCCGAGGCACACCAAGCCCATTGATAGCGGCGACTACCGCCGACGCATGAGGTCCGCATTCGCGCCCCGCGCGCAGAGGCGGTACCCGCGACAGGCTGTGCGCGCCTCGGCCTCGGAGATGCGAGCGGCGTGCAGGAGGCGGTGCTGCTCGGGTAGGCGGTGTCCTGGGCTGGCCGGCCCTTCCCCAGCAAGGGGGACCAGCACGGGCGGAGGATGGGAGGACGTCGACTGTCCACCTCGGCGACCCTGGCTGGGCAACGACTGGCGTACACGCACAGATCCATATGCACACGCATCTTGTGCTCCATCCCGGAAGCCCTGAGCCCAACCAAACGAACATCTCTTGGGAGGGCACACGATACGTCCAACGGCTTCCGCTGGCGAAGCCGCCCTCGTTTGGAGTCCGCCGGCCTTCCGCCGGGGAAGAGACGTCAACTCCTTCGAGCCCCCGAAGGCGAAGCCCTTTCCGGAACGCCTCTCATGCATTTGCACAAGAAATGCCTCCGCGGCCAAGTCAGCAGGGCGCATACACCAATCCTGGCAACATGCTGGGCCTGGCAAGAATCGGTGAGGTGTGGCTGACGTCCCCCGAGTGGACGCGCATCTCCTCTAGCGGCACACACAAGAGGTGGCGTGAGGGAGGCGGCCTTGTGCGAGGGCGCGGACTCTGAAGAGTTCTTGGGGTTCTTGAAAGCACTCGTGCATTCTTGGAGGCCTCTTTGGAAGGCTCAATCCCCTCTCAGGTCAAAACGAGCATCCAGGATAAAGGTTGAGGGTGCAAGGCCCCGCACCAAAAGCACCATGCCTTCTCCGGCACCGCACCCCTCCCCCTCGCCTCATTCCTCATTCCCTTGCGCACGCCGCCGAGGCTTCTTGGGCCAGGTGCGGTTGGCCGCTATGCTATATCCATGCCCACATCCCCGCCTCTCGAGGTCGAGGAGTACGGATTTCCCAGGCGGTGTACAGGTACAGAAGCCATGCGCCAGCCTTTGGCGCGGCGCTTGGGCAAATAAGCGAGAGTGAGAGGCCAAACAACGCAACGCGTCACGACTGTGGCGCAGAAAACGGAGCACTGCACGACTTGTGAAGCAGATCGAACAAAGCACAGTACGGGCAAAGAAGACGGAGGAAGACGAGAAGGAGGAAGGCGACGACGACGTATGCATAGACAGCCTTTGACCTCACAAACTGATGGGCCCTTTGCAACTTGGGGCGGCCGCGTGTTCGGACCAAATGCCACTGCTTTGTTGCATGTGTTCCCCATGCGGTGGATATGTGGCGGGTTCTGGGAATCCTGAACAGAGAAACCTTACCATCTCTAGCGAGGCGGATTTTTACTTCCGCGGGCTTCCGCCGGCGGAGTCGCCTCCGTTTTACTTCCGCCGCCTGCCGCCAAGGAAGAGATGGGAACTGCTTCGATCCTCGAAGGCGAGGCCCTTTCGGTAACGCCCCATTTGCTCCCCAGGCGGTGGATCTGCACAGACCCAGCGTCGGAGCGTTGCTGCCTACAGGGCCGGATGCGGAGCGGGGAACACGGGGTTTGGGGGGGCCCATCCAGGGCCCCTGATCTGGCCCAGGTCCGCGCGGTCCCCCCAAATTGCGACCATGGCATCTTCTGATCCCCATCGATCGACATCTCGGCCGGCGCACATACACGTCGTTCAGTTCGAATCGTGCTCAGTTCCAATCGTGCTCGTTTCTAACTGTTCCTGGCCCCCTAGTGGCCAGGAAGAGACCCAGGACAGAACAATTAGAAATGAAAGGATCTTGGCCCCCAAAAAAAATCAACACATGTTCGAATACTTAGAAATGAACAACGTGTATGCAAACAATCCTAAGACTCGGAGCGCTGCTGCCTGTGGAGGGCCAGGCGCCGTCCACCCAGCTCCGGCCCGCGGACGCGCGCTCGCGGGGCCAGCCCGCGCGAGCCCGACGAGCGACGCGCCACCGCCCCGAGCGACGCGGTGGAGGGCTGTCCTCCCCCTGCTGGACCAGAGTCCTCCTCCTCCCCCTCCTCTTCCTCCTCCTCCTCCTCCTCCTCCTCGTCCTCCTCCTCCTCCTCCTCCTCCTCCTCCTCCTCTTCCTCCTCCCAATCCTCCTTCTAATCTTCCTCCTCCACTGACCACAGCAGAAACCCCCTCGACGGCTAACACGAGCCCAAGACGGCCCCAGGGTCCCAGAGGGCCCGGAGACGGCCCAAGATTGCCCCACGAGGCCCCCGACCAAGACGACCCAACAGGACCCCAGGACAAACCCACCATGGCTCAAGAGGGCCGCCACACGAGCGCCCGAAGAATGACAGGGAAGAGGAAAAGGAAGGGGGGGGTGGAAGAGGGGGGAGGGGGAACGGGGAGGACGAGGAGAGGGAAAGGCTCCGCGGCACGTCGTGGAAGAGCACGTCACACGCTGCGGCGCTGGCCTGCCAGCAGCGAGAGCAGCAAACCAAACACAACTTCCGGATGCGGTGGCTTCCCGTCGAAGCTCCGCGCGGACTTCCGGGATCGATGCCGGGCCTCCCATTGCGGGGCCTCCGGCGTCGCCCCCGACGGGCTCCGCGCGCCGGGGGGGAGAGGGGGGCCAGCCCTCCTCCTCCTCCTCCTCCTCCTCCTCCTCCTCCTCCTCCTCCTCCTCCTCCTCCTCCTCCTATCTTTGCGCAGAGTGAACAACCCTCGGCCCGAAAATAGGGAGTGTTATTCTGGAAGTTCTGGCCCAGGGTGTCTCCAGCTCGTCGCGCCACTGTGGAGCCCCTGGGGCCCTTTCAGCCTCGTGATGAGTGCCCTGGAGGCCGTGGAAGCCTCCCTGGAAATCCTGGGCACACCTTGGCCCAGGGACACTTCTAGCAACACCCGATCCTCGCCCAATCGAAACATCCAACCTCTCGAGAAGATCGAGACAATCAGCTTTTTCACCATACCGTCGGGAAGACGCAAGACTCGAGTTATGGGGACCCCAGCGCGCCGACGGCGACCAAGCGCCCGCGCAGCTTCGGGGGGCAGGATCAGTATCAACGAGACGCCACTTGCTGCTGAAGACACGCCACGCCTTCGGCCACAGACGAAGGGCAACACGCCGACGGGCTCCCAACGGCGGCGTATCACTGGCCCTATTTGTTGCTTCGCTGCCAGCAAGTCCCGATGGGTGCACGCACGCGCGGGGTCTGTCCTTTCGCATCGCCTTCCACTCCCGCCTTGCGACTCGAGAGCACAGGGCGAGGACGGTCTTGCGGCAGGGTTGCCAACTCCCCAATTCGCGATGGACTACAATCGAGATTCGGGCGTGTACGCTGCTTCCCTCTCGCCTCCTCGATGATGCTCTTTCCTCCTCCCGAGCGGTGGCACCCGCGTCCTGGTCGTCGTCCAGGCTGGCCTCCAACTTGAGCTCCGCGCACTCCCCGCCGGCGTGGATGGAGAACGTGCGGATAAGCGGCTCCCCCTCCTGGGCACCGAGAGCAAATGAGGAAAAGGCAGGGTGAGGATGCGTCCAGACGAAGATCAAGCGGGAAGCTGCAACAACATTGGCACAGAAGGATCGGGTCCTGCGGGAAGCGGGTCCTCTCCCCCGAGGACCAGCTCTTCATCCTGAGCCGTGACGGCCCCTTGGCCCGTAGAGGGGAGCCCCAAACCTGCCCCAAACCCTTGGGACACGTTTCCCTGAGGGGCCCCCTTTGCTTCACGGCGGTGAAAGCTGGCGGGACTGGAGGATGCACCAGGCACCGCGACCATGCCCAGAGAGCTCCAGAACGCCCTGATGCGGCGTGGGAACAGATCGTGGCGCCTTGACGACACTTCCTGGCCCCAGGACCCTCCAAGACACTCCCTCGGCGACTCCGGAAGAGAAGCTGGCCCGGGGAAGAGGTCCAGGCCTCCGAGGGGGCCCACGCTGCGAGACAGTCACGACGCCGGAGGTGGGGTGTGACCATGGCCCGAGGTGGCCCGGGCTTTTCCATGGAGTCCCCGTCGAGCTAAGCCCGGGCACTATCGGATGGCGTGTCGCCGCGGCGGCCCCCGCGACGCGCTATGCCTTGCAAAGCGATGGCTTGTCGCTCCGCTCCCCAGGGCGGGAGGCGCGGAAAGGCTCGGGACGCCGACGCCGGGGGGGCCGAGAAGTGGACAGCGCGTCGCGCCGAAACGCGGCGGGGCAGAAGCGGTGGTGCGACACGCCCTCCCGAAATGCCCGACCGACCGTAACAGCAGCGCGCGATGAGGGCCAGCAGCAGCGCAGGCGTCGCGCACCCCAACCGGAGGCACTCGAGCCACAGAGCCGTGCTGCGCGGCGCGCGGCGCAGCCCAACAGGATCCCAACCGAGAGTTAGTGGTGGCCCCCGCTTCTCCGGGGAGGCCCGAGGAGGGCCTCCAGAGGCACCCGGTCACGAGGCCGAGGCGGGCAGCGAGGGGGCCCGGGCAGTGGCGCCGAGAGCCGGTGGGAGCACCTTGGGCTCCAGACCTCCGACGGTCGTGGCTCTCGCCGGTGCGGGGCCCCACTGAGCTCTCGACACTGGGCCGGCCCGTCCCGAGTCCATATGCGAGGCCGAACACTCCGAGGACAAAAGCGTACCCTGGCTTGGCTAAGATTTGAAGCCAGAAGTATGCCTTGCTGTATTGATCTGCACCTATCTGGGTCAACGCTGAAGCAACAGGCCTGACCCACACTTGTAGAACAGTGTTAGCTTCAATGCTGGGCTTATTGCCGCTTGCTTGCTGCAATGACCAAAGGAAGGGGGAGGAGGGGGACGGAAAAGAGATGATAGAAACGGCGCGGTGGGGGGAGAGCAACCAAAAGGAGGAGCAGCAGGAAGACTACGACGGGGACCGAAAGCAGAGGAGTGGAAGTAGGGACAACATTCCACCCTGTCATCATCTTCGTTTCGAGCCTCCTCCTGTTCCTCTTCTCGACCTCCGCTTCTTTCTGCACATCCTGTTCTCCTCCTCCTCCTCCTCCTCTTCATCCTCATCCTCCTCCTCCACCTCCCTGCCAACACTCTACTGGCACTCGATCATCCCCCTTCCACGGTCATGGATGCGCTTGCAGAATACGGGGCCCAAGCAGACACGACACATCACACAAACAAAAACAATCAAACAAGCACACACACACACACCACACACGCACACACACACACACGCACAACCACACACACAACACACACACACACTTTTGCGTCGGCGGCTAGGCAGAGTCACTGCGCTGGCGATAGAAGCGAAACGGGGCAGACGTTGAGCGAACTGTGCCACCACGCAGGAGGGGGGGGGAGGAAGACGACAAGGCGACGGCCGAGAGGAGGAAGCGGGCCGGGGCCGCTCAGTTGGGCGGGGTGCCCAGGGCGCGTGGCGCTGCCGTCACCGCCGCACACACACACACAGACACACACACACAAACACACACACACACACGCAAAATACCGAACCGCGACGGCTCTGTTTTCAATGGTTTCGTCCGTTTCCTTGCTCTGGGGCCAGGGATGAAAAACCGACCCCCAGCGAACACAGATAGCACCCCAACTGTCGAAACAGGACCCCGAAAGTAGCGAACATCCCCGGCAGGGAGCAGCAACCGCAGAGCTCTGGCGGCTCGACATGCTCGAATCCCTCTCGACAACTCCCCGGGTATGGCACATTTCGTCCTGAGTCGCTTGGTTGATCTCCCAGGGCTCGGGGCCCAAATCACCCATCGGTCGGTAGAAATGGGTGGAGACATGAACTGGGAAGGTGCTGAAAACAGATTGGCAATGTGAATTTCCGCCCAACCCCCGAGGAGGAGGGACGAGGGAGGACCGCCCGACTCTTGAAATAGGACGTCGCCACCAAAGATCGGGATCTGGAAGTCCAGAGATGCCTACTTTCAACAGCCGATGGGCAAGGTGGCGGAAAATTAGCCGCTTGGATGTCGTAGAGACATCAGATGTCCGGAAGCATCCCCCAGCGTAGAATCCGCTCACCCCCCCCCGTATCAAGACCCACCCTGGCCGCGCTTCCGAGCTGCGTCTGGCCATGGCGGCGACAACCATCCGGAAAACCCGCACGGAACGACGGGGTCGCTGCTGGCGGCGGCGGCCCTCCTGCGGCGAGGGCGCAGTGGCCAGGAACTCCTCGGCGCCCGGCAGGGAGAGCGGAGGCCAGGGAGCGACGCCGGCGGGAAGTTCTGAGCAAGGGCCACCCGCGCCACGCCTTCCCTCCTCGCCTTGCGGACCTTCCCCCCCGCGCCCGCCTCCTCCTCCTCTTCCTCCTCCTCCTCCTCCTCCTCCTCCTCCCTCCTCCGTCCTTTTCCCTTGTAGATAACTCAACTCCTCCTGATCGCACCCACATGGCCCATGAGCGTGTCGGAACGGCGGGCCGAGCGTCTCGCCTCAGCACTCCTCGCCGCTTATGACCCTGAAGCCTGATTGGCTCCCGATGGGGAGGGGGTGGCGGCTCAGAACGGGGCTCTCGCCCTGTACCAGCTAAAAAGGTGGAAGGCCGGTGGTTTGCCAGAGTGGGCGCCGCACAGATCCCCCATGAAAAAGCTTTCAATTGTTGCAAGCGTGGTGGAGAGGAGTGGTCCGCAAAGTGATGCTCTCGCCAATCGCCGCACACACTCGTCTTAGAAGCTTGCAGATGGTATAAGCATGGATGCGGGTCGTTATCGAAATTGGGCGCTCGCCATAGCGCCGCTCACGTTCGTCCGAGTGGTTTGCATCAGCTACAGGGATGGAGCGCGGTAAGCGGGGTTCACGCCTGAGCGCCGTGTACTTTCGCCCTTAACACCTGACCAACTACAGGGATGGAAAACTGCTGGTTTTCAAAAAAGAGCTAGCGCGCATTCATTGCAAAAACTTGCAACCGGTATAAGGGTGGCGGGCGGCTGGTTTTCAAAATCAGATTTTCGCCGTTCCGCCGCCCACATTCGATTTAAAAACTTGCAACAGCTACACATATGGGGGGGCGTCGTTTCCTACATGGGGCTGTCGCGTGAGACTTCTTCAAACTTCACGGCCTGAAGGTTGAACGCAGAAACCAACTTCTCAGATGTAGGGCATGTTTTAGAAAATGGGGCCCTGGCTTTTAAATTCCTTCACTCGAAAGACCGAATGGGTAAACTTCCGCAACAACTGCACGGATGGGACAGGCTGTTTTTCAAACCGGCGGCCTGGTTAAACACATCGTTCCACTTTGTGAGCATACCTCTTCGAATCCCTTGCAATGTGTGAGAATGTGTTGGGTGACAAGACAATAAGCATTCTATACGTTCTATCATTGAGTTTGAGTTAGATATAATATTCTGCAGGTTCAAATATGTACGAAACATGTGTAGGACATGTGTTGGCACGTTTGATACATAGTGCAAACATCTTCTAGACACGTGGAAATTATTTGGCAAACTGCCTCCTCTCCACTGATCGTCTTCCACAACTAGGATGACGCAATCCACCTCATTCTCACATCGGACATGTCGCCAGAATGGCAGGCCGATAGGCCGCCAAACTTTCAAGAGGACACTTGTTGCGATGAAGCGAAAGGTTCGTCGAGACTTTTCAGGAAGGCGCTCGGGACGAGGGAGTGCGCTGCAGCATCGATGACGCATCGTACGTTTACTGCGTTCTACTCTTCCCCCCTTTCCCGACCACGATCTGCCCAGGAGCTCAAGGCTGCTC
This sequence comes from Prorocentrum cordatum, assembly GCA_963575745.1. Classification (NCBI taxonomy): domain Eukaryota; class Dinophyceae; order Prorocentrales; family Prorocentraceae; genus Prorocentrum; species Prorocentrum cordatum. Next base: position 495,281 of record CAUYUJ010000681.1, read on the forward strand.
CCAGGGCCCAGCCTGGCCAATCGTCCATTCCAGCTTGTTCCAACAAGCCTAATAAGCCGAGGCCGAGGCGCGGAGGGCTGGAGCTGGCGGAGCGATGCGCTATCCAACAACTCCCGAGCGCATGCCGATCAAGCTTTGGGACCGAGCCTGATTGATAAGAGTGATGCCGGAGTGGGACAGATTTCGACCGCGGAGAAAATTACCAATGCCGGTGCTGGATTTGACCTCTCACGGGTTGCATCCTGCCCAGAGAGGCAAACAACGTCACAAATCATAGACATGAACTGTCGGAGGTCCGCGCGAACCTCTGAAGGTTCGCGTTTGCGCATGCCGCTTTTGGTTATTCGACCCTCCCCGAGCCGACTCTTTTCTGGTTCAACACGGACTCCCCGGAATTCCTGACCCTTTCCGCAGGGCCAGCTTCTCATCCTGACTCGTCGGCAGTCCAGGCACCTGGCGAGGGCTCTCAATGGCCGAAAGCAACGGAAAACCTACGCCTTGATTTTCAAGACGTCGGAAGCCTGGGCTCGGGGTGGCCGCTCGGAGCGATCTGGGCACTCCCACAACGACCTCGGGAAGGCACAGCTGCTGGAAGGTACCCCGAGGCTGGAAGACGTCCGGTACACGACGAAAACGTGCGAAGACCTCGACCTAGATCTCCGACGATGTTTTTTCCGTCAGCGACCCCGGAGCTCCGGACCCCTTCCCCGGCACCAACTTTGTGTCTTGGATACGGCTTTGATGACCGGGCACAAAAGCTACCCCTGGAAGGCGACGGTGGGGGGAAGCGCCTGCATTGCACCAAACATGCTGCTCTGAGCGATCCCCACCCGAGAGCGCGAGGCAGGATATCCAGGGAGCACCTGGGCCCCTGGGGCCTGGCGGCCACGGTTGGACAGTCGTCATTCCTCGAAGACGCGCAGCGGGACACCCAGGGAGCACTGGAATCCTTGGGGCCTGGCGGCCGTGGCATGCAGGGCGTGCGCGACGTGTCGAGAGCCTTTTCTCTTCGAGTCGGGAGCGAGACAGCACATCGTTGGCACCCTGCTGTTGGTAGCCTGGTAGCTCTTCCGCGTGTTGCTCCGGCGTCTCCGTCCGAAGGCCCCGTGTGCCTTCAACAGTGACACGCTGGTGCGTTCCCCACGGCGGCGTGTCATTGATACTGTTCTGGCTCTCCGGTTGATGCGGGCTCACAAACTATGCAAGCTTGAGCGGCCTAGCGTCCGCCTGGACGACCGGCCCTCCCTTCTCCTCCCGTTCTCGTGCGTCCGCTACATGCGTTTCTAATGCGGGGGCGGTGCCTTCTTGGCCCCGCCTGTGGAAGAGTCCACGGCTGCCGGCTGGGGGTCGCAACGCCGAGGGGGGAATCATAATAACTCTTTCGCTGCGGGGGGAATAATAATAATAATGATGATAACTCTTTCGTGGCTGGTAACGCTGTTCCCCCCTGAGAGAGGACTGGGGGGCCCTCTCTTTATCATTCCGGAGCTAACAATACTGGCCTTGCTCCCCGATTAAGTCTGACAGCCTCACCCTGTTGGGTGGGGAATCAACCACTCTGGGGGGACAGGAAGCTACCGATACCACTATACTTTCCAGACCGCTCCCGTGGTGCGCTCCGCCCACGACTTCGAGGCAAATCCAGTCGGGCGACGAAGGGTCTCCAGGACGAGCCGCGGCATCGGTATCTTCTCCCCCCTTCTGCTGCCCGGAAGACTGGGGGGCTTCGAGGCCTGGGCTCGCGCGAGCTCCTCGAAGCTGCCCGCGCTCGGCCACTGCCGCGCCGGCCAGGCCCGCTCCTGGGCGGCAACGACTGGGGGGGGGCAGCTCAGGGGGGGGACACATCGACCTGGACTCGGCGATACATTGCCAGTGTATCGGCGATAGGCCCCCGATAGCGAATCCGCACCCTCCTGTACGGGGTGAGGCTATCAAACCTCCATCGGCGATCATTGGGCAATTGGGGGTCGATGCGTTACCCCCGAGCCTATGGGAAGGAAACGGGAACACTGACCAAGGCTGAAGGCAGAAACATCGTCTCGACCTTGGTCACCGTCCATCTCGGTCAGCCTCCATTCTTGGAGCATCCTCGCGAATCGGCAAAGGACGACATGGACCATGAACAAGATCGGCATCGACAAGATCTGGAGACACCTTGGTCATGGTCCCCGTGCTTCTTTCCTCGACCTACCTGCCTATCGTTGCCCCTTTCGGAGCCGACGAGAGAGGCGAATAGCCCAGGGGCGGGCATTACACGTATCCCGCCGGGGAGAGTCGTCGAAGACATGGACCATCGGCGCCCCTGCATACAACTTGTTGTTGTCGTTGTCCCACCTGCGACCCAGCTCGCGATCCACACGAGACCCGCCCGTGACCCACCCGAGACCCGCCCGCGACCGGCCGGCAACCCGCCCGCGACCCACCCGCGACCAACCCGCGACCCACCCGCGACCCACCGGCGACCCACCGGCAACCCGCCCGCGACCCACCCGCGACCAACCCGCGACCCACCCGCGACCCGCCCGAAACCCACCCGCGACCCACCCGTGAACCACCCACGACCCACAAACGACCCACCCCTTGCCCGCCCCCGCACTCTTGTCCGCAACTGCGGGGTGCTACGCATGGCCGGTTCTTGCTCCCGCCGGCTGCTCCCGCCGAGGAAAAGGAGGCAACTCCTTGGATCCTCGAAGGCAAGGCCCTTTCTGGGACGCCTCACGTCGTATACGGCTTCCCCCCCGGGCAATTTGCCCCTCTGGCCATCGCTCGGACGTCCATTCCCCGTGCTTTTTGTTGGCTTCGTGCGTGGCTTCTTCGCCACCTGGATTGCATCGGCTTCGCCCCCCTGGACGCTGTCGTGAGCCGCCTGATCCGCGGCCCTGCGCGCGTTAGGTAATTTAGTCGCGTCCGCGGCCCGTTCGCGACCTTCCGCCGCTGGCGCTTCCGCCTGCGGCTGTAAAAAAAGTAATAAAAAAAGTAAAACAGTAAAAAAATATATAAAAAAGCGTGGCTTCTTCGCCAGGTGATCGAGGATGCTCCTCGACGGTCCTCGCCGAAGGAAAAAAATGCGCACGCCCGAGCGATGCCGAGCCCCGTCGTCGCCGCCGGCGACCCCCGAGCTCCGAGCGCCACGGGGCGGCGGTGAGCGCCCGGCGGAGCTTCGAGGGCCTGGGGCCCCGCGCGCCGCGCACCGCGCGCCCGAGGGGCGGCCGAGGGCCCGTGGCCCGTGGCGGAGGGGTGGATCGAAGGATTGCAATCCTTCGTTCGTTTTTTTTTTGTTTTTTGCAATCCTGTTTTTTGGGGGTTTTTTGTTTGTTTGTTTTTTTTGCAATCCTTCGGACCGGGGAGGAGGGATCGAGGACGGAGGATGGAGGGATCGAGGAGGAGTCGAGGGAGGAAGAGTCGAGTCTAGAAGGAGACAGGGTCGAGGGCCGAGGAGACAGCAGGGCCGAGGATCGAACAGGAAGCGTCGAGGATCGAGGAGGGAGGATCGAGGACCGAGGAGGAAAGATCAAGGATCGAGGAGGAAAAGCCGAGGATCGAGGAGGAAAGGCCCAGGATCGAGGAGGAAGGGTCGAGGATCGAGGACGGGGACGAGGAGGAGGAGGATGAGGAGGAGGAGAGTCGAAGATCGGACCCCCAGGAGGCAGCTTATGTTTGGACTCTGGCAAGTTTGTGTGCATGGAGGGGGGGGAGAGGGGGCGAAACCCGAAAGGAGACCTGGACTTCACGCAAGTCGGGACTCGCTTGCACGCCTCTTCGGCCCAGCGCTGGTTGAGATGGCGACGAAGGGGGGGGATGCCATGCAAGCAAGCTTGCCATAGTTCCGATGGGCAACTCAATATGTGTATATGTGTGTATATGCATATATCCAGGTTTTGATATGAGAAAACTAATTGCTCGACGCGGAGATCCCCATACGTGCATCTGATACGGTTACGTGTCGTTGAGGAACTCTGCCTACGCATATCTGGGGTTGAGAGCGAGTCCGCGTAGACGACAGGCGCGGCAATGACAACGACGACAACGACTTCAGTGACGTCCCCCTCCTCGCGAGGTCATCTTTCAGGAGAGACGAAAGAAAAAAAACAACTAGAAGAGCGAAGGGGGGTTCCTCTTGCCTGTCTCTCGCGGCAACTCAAGCAAGCGCGCACGGCGTTGCTGCGCCCACCCTCTGGCGTGCTACTCGCGGCGCCTGCTGGCACTTGGGGTGCCCAAGTGCCACGCCAGCAATATCGCGGCAACTATATGTGCGTCAGCCGCAGTGCGAGTGAATCTGAGCGCGGGTGATCTGAGTGTGAGCGAGTCGGAGTGTCAGTGGACCTGGGTACGATCGAGCCTGAGTGTGAGTGAGTCTGGATATAATTCGTGTGAGTACGAGTGGGTATGAGTATGAGTGAGTCTGGATGCGGGCGGGTCTATGTGCGAGTGTGTCTGAGTGTGACTGAGTCCGACTGTGGGTGAGTCTTAAATGTGAGCCTGATGACTACAAATATGAACACGAGTGAGCCGAGGTGCGAAGTAATCTGCGTATCAGTGAGTCTGCTGGTGAGTCTGAGTGAGAATGAGTCTGAGTGTAGGTTGGTTTCGGTGTGAGTGAGTCTGAATTTGAAGGTCTGAATATGAACGAATAAGTACACGTGAGTCTGAATATGACCGAATCTGAATCTGAGCGAGTCTGAGTGTAATGAGTGCGCCCGATTGGGGACGAGGCGCTGGTGAGTAAGTCCGAATGCAAATCAGTGAGTGCGAGTGGGGAAAAAGGGAAGGAGGTGAGTGAATGAGTGAGTGACTGACAAAACTTATGGGGGGCAGAAATAAGCCAACCGCCTGAAACATTCCCCCTGTATAACGCGAATCCTGAAGTGTCCCCACCCCTGGCGGCTCCGCCTTGAGGCGCTCACATCCTGGCCGGTCTCGGGCCCCAGGGCCGTCAACAAAACCAAGCGGGGTGACGAGTCGGCATTGGGGATGTGGTTAAGATGTCGGACCCCGCGTCTCGAAACCATTGTCGCCAGATTTCTGGGGCCAACGGGGAAAAGAAAACGGGCTCTGGGACGGAGAAGGGGGGTGGTGGGGGGGGAGGGGGGGGAAGGGGGAGGGGGAGGTTGTTTGGCGCCGGCACGGTCGCTGGCGAAGCCCCCGACCCCCAAGGTGGAGGGAGGGAGGAGGGATGGACCGGGGAGGGTGAGGAGTGAGGGGCAGGATGGGGAGGAAAAAGAGACAGAGAGAGAGAGGGGAAACGGGGAGGGAAGGTAGGGAAAAGGAGGGACATAATGGGGAAAAGGAAGAGAAGGGGAGGCAGGAGCTCCAAAGGGACGAGGAGCACACGAAATTGGCGACAGTTGTGCATTTCGCAGCTTCACCGGGAGCCGAGAGGTCTCGGCTCCACTGCGCCGGACTTTCCAGGGGCCCACGAAAGTGACGACAATTGCGAATTTCGCAACCGCCCCGGGAGCCACGAGCTCCCGCTTGAATTCCCATGGCAGCCGCGAGGAGGAGGAGGAGGAGGAGGAGGAGGAGGAGGAGGAGGAGGAGGAGGAGGAGGAGGAGGGGGAGAGAAGGAGGAGGAGGAGGAGGAGGAGGAGGAGGAGGAGGAGGAGGAGACCCAGCCCCTGAGGCGCACCGATGTCTTCCGCTGGACGCACCCTCATTGCGCTAGTGCCCTTACAGTGGCACTGCGTTTCGCGCACAGTCGGAGCCGACCCTCAAGGAACTTTACCCCCAGCGGCTGGGACTGCAACTGACGAGCGCGGAGTTTGTTAAGACCCGAAACCAAAAGATCGGCAGCAGCAGCAGCGAATATAGCTTCGGCATTCTCGAAAGGGAGAGAACAGAGATCGCAGCAAGCTCGATGATCGCTGTATCCCCACCGGGCAGGAAGAGAGGGAAGGAGGCGCCTCAGAACGGGAACGAAATGGGGACACACAAAATAGTGAAGGAGTTCATCATCACCAGAGCACCCGCATCTACATGGAAGTGTTGCTTGACGATAACGACGCAACGCATTCACGTCATTGCACACACATCTCAGCAAAGTGACCCCCATGAAGCACGGGAGCTTGGCATCAATGATCCTCAGGCGCAGGAAGGAGAGAGAAAGAGAGAGAGAGAGAGAGAGAGAAAGAGAGAGAGAGAGAGACCTTGTCCACGGTCAGCCTTGGCCACCAGTAGCGTAACCTGCGACCTAAGGCTTCCTGCGAAGAGGGCAGCGGAGACAACTCCAGGAACACCCGTTTCAGTTCTCTCTGAATCCTGGGGCACTCGAGAACCCCCCTATCCCATGGTCTGTCTCGGACAGTGGGTGGCAGCGGCCAGCTAAAATCGTGCTCAGCAATAGTGCGTACGAGAGGTGAGCGGCGGTGCAATTTGTTGACCCTCCACCCTGCAATCACCTCATCACTCTCCAGGACCTCCTCACTATCCTGCTTGCATTCCCAGAACCTGGGAAAACGAACAGCATTGCGGTAACGAGCGGCTCGGGACTCGTGCTCCTGCACGCGTGCACTGTTGCCCAATGACAGGACGTCGCCGAGCTGCTGCAACATGAAATCCGGGATGGCGTTGCGAGTCAATCGCTGAAGCCCGTCCCTCTCGGCATCGCTGGTGTGCTTATTGGTTTAAAAGGACGACCCACCACATAACATAGCGAATATCGCAATCGATTTGTAGGCGACGAGCGAAGGGCCCAACCCACCTCCCATCGAACTGATGAGTCGACACCTGTCTAGACATTTAGCCACAGGGGCTACCCAATATCTGTTCCAACCATCATCTCCCAGAATCACGCCCAAGTATTTCCCCCAACTCTGGATCATGAAACTTCGGACCCTTACCCCGTGCTCGGCGAACCTCCTCACATCCTCCTCCTTCACGACCATCCTATAAACAAATGATGACACACTTGCTGAGGTTGAGAACGAGGCCCGTGGCGAACGCACTGTTGATCAGCACCCGTAGGAGCATGGGGAGAGAGACATGCAGGTCCTGAAAGAAGAACATAATGTCATCAGCGAGCGCGGTAAGCTCTGACATCGGGGATGGCAGCTGGTTCGCGAGCTTCTGCAACACTGGGTCCAGGCAGAAAACAAACATGCTACCTGACACCGGACAGCTTTGGCGCACTCCCCGTCGGATAGGGAGACCCCTGGAATTCGCTGCCCCACAGGATCTTCTCCACCGACATGTCAGTGCACATCGCGGAAATCGCAGACAATATGGTTTCGGGATCACCCATGGTCCGCAAAACAAACAGGACCCAGGCGTGGAGCAGGCCTGGAAACGCAGCTTAAACATCGAGGAGAACGCACCCAGCTTCCCGCACGCACTGTAGGGCCCCATAGCGGAGCATGTTGCACTCAAGCCATCTGCCGAGCCCGCGCGAAACCACTTTGCATGGGCGAGGCGCCTGGCTCACGCTGGTTGGCCAACGAGCGACTGATGGCAGACCCCAAGATCTTAGCGTCGCTGCTGCTCAAGGTGATGGGGCGCAGATCGTCGGGGGACCTCCAGAAGCTGACCAGGCCTTGCCCGTGGGGGCCTTTGGGGATGAAGACCATCGTGCCTTTGTTGAACTCGGGGCCCAGTGGGGTTCCAGTCTGCGAGTGCTGGGGGAGGCCGTAGAGGGCGCCCATCACGAAGGGGCCACCATTTTTCCATGCTGAATAGCAGGGCCCACCAGGACCAGGGGCGCAATCATGAAACCGGGAGACCAACACCTCGAACCTTTCCTAGGACATGTTCCAGCTCACGGCGGGGTCGACCCTGGGGATGCACGGGGCGAGCTCACTTGCGGCCTCGGGAGACACTGGGGCTTCTTCGCGAACGCGGGCCCAGTGGTGGCGGAGAGCGTCCGCGCCAGCATCAAGAGTAGGAATACGAGACCCGTCTGGCGCACGCGCGCCTGCAATAGTCATCCGCCGATTGCGGGGGGCCCAAGTCTGCACCTGGCGTTGAAGTTTCTGAAATCTCGCCTCGCGAAGGCCCCGCGGAAAGAATTCGCCCATCACTTCCCTCCTTTCCTCCTCGAACCCACCCCTGGCCACTTCCCCCGCGTGGTCGTGGAAGCCCTGCTCATCGATCTACTGGGCAGCGCGCGGACCGATGACATCGGCAAGATTCGGGCTGATCTTAACAACAGGCCTGGTGGCAGCAGCCCCACCAGCGTGCGTGGCCCTATTCACTGCGAACGGCCAGGATAAGTGCCGCGACGCAGACTCGGGCGGAAAGTGCCGCGACTGTTGCTTGACTCTGGAGGCTGCCAGATGCATGCGCTCTTTGATATCTGGAATGTTTGTGGGCAGGTCTTCCGAGAAACCGATGTCGACTAAGATATGATGCAGCGCGGCGGGGTAGAGCTTGCGCATGGTCACCCAAGATGGCACCGAGACCTTCCCGTCGGGGACATGAGCACGAAGGGGGAGGTAGACGGGGCAGCGGTCGCTCGCGGCCCTCAGGTCGCAGACGCCCCACAATGTCACAGAGAGTGATGGTAGTCTAACATGTCGGCTGCCTATGAGTTCGCGCTGATTCTATCAGTTCTCGAAAGAGGGTTTACTGTTGGATGACCGTTGACAATAGACGCAACACGACGAGTGGGAGAGCGCTGCAGCACCTCAATTATTTCGGGGAAGAGCGTCTCGAAGAAGCGGGAGATGCCGTCTGACGCAGGCTGGCAAACCTCCCCTGCGACGCAATGAATGCCCTCGCCAGGCAAGGAGGAGTTGAAATCGCCTAGGACGAACGTCTGCACCTGAGCGGGCAGCACAATAGCCTAGCGGAGTGCTCTTCACATGTTTTGCTGCTCCACTCTCGATAATTTGACATCAATGTGGACGTTGATGATCATGATCTCAGAATCGCCCACAGGTCCCCGAATATTGTGGATCCTCCCCGGGATCACTACTGAGTGTTGGACGCGTCGCATTTTGTGAAGGATGGTGGGGTGGATGGCCACGATGCCCCAGCGTGGATATGTGTCCCTCGTCGAACGACCCGAAGATACCATGGTGAGGGAGGTCCCCTTGGAGCGCCACGCGATCCCCTTCGTGCCCATGGGTCTCTTGGAGAGCAGCAGCACCTGGACCAGCACACATAGATAACATTCGGCTTCGTCTGGCGGCTTGACTTTCATGGTGTCCGCGAACCGATCCAAAAAGACCTTGAGTGTTCCAAATCATGAGACGGAGGCCAGAGCCACTATACAGCCCGGGGGGGAGGAGGGCCCAGTGGGGGACCCAGGGGCCTGCGACGGGGAGGGACTCATACCAGCCGGCCTAGGGTCGGGCTGGGAGCGGATGGCGCGCTTGCGCTGACAGGAATGGAAAACTTGCTGCTGCTGCCGATGGCCAGACAGAGCGCCAGGTGAAGGAGTCGCAGGCTCGATCCCCACATCACCTGACTCGTACACAAACTTGACTTGACTAGATTCGCAGGCGGCTCAGGAATCTCTCAAGTGTACCTCAGGGCTGTCATGTCGGTAGCGACTTTGATGAGGGCGTTGGCGGCCTCGGTGTCAATGCCCCAATCCCTGAGATTGTCGAGGTTGGGCTGGGTGCTGAACCTTTTCTCGCTCTCCTCGACTGTGCGGAAGAGCACCCAGTGATCGTCCTACTGGCTGCCTATGATGGAGAACTTTCCGCGAGCGCCGTTGACACCGAGCTTGTGGCTGCTTGGAACCCATTTTCCAAGACCCTGTAGCTTGGACAAGATGCGAGGCCATAGACTTGAGAGCTCGCGCTGGCGCAATCTGTGGACCAGCGGCATGTCGGGCGTGGCGCGGAGGTTGACCTGCTCCTCCTTGCGCGGGTCGTGCCGTGTGGGCATGTTGTCGTGTGCCCACTCACGGAACTGCTTGCACGCGTCCTCGGTGCTGAAGTGGACGCTGTCACTCATGGACACTTTATGGAACTTCGCGGTGATGTGTTGGTGAAGAGCAGGATGTGTGTTCGCCAAGGCCGACTTCAGGTTGGCGAAATGAGAAAGACGAGGACTTTCCAACACTGCTCGCGGGACCCCCCCCCCAATCCAAGCGCGAGCATGGTCAGGCTCATCATCTCGAACCGTGGTGGGGACAGGCGGGCCCTCGATCCTGCGGTTCGTCGATCGCGAACCGCTGGTGGCCGTAGTGCCGACAGAAGACGGAGGCCGAGAAATCGTGTTGATCTGCCTCTGGATGTCAGCAACTTTCGAATCGATGATGTTGGAGATGCGGGCGGTGACGTCGGCGTCCTCCCTCTGAGTGGGGGTTTCTTGCTGCACGGAGGTCAGCAGCTCGTCGAAACGGGACTCCCATGCCGTTGACATCGATTGGACTGTGGACACCATCTCGGAGTAGGACTGTGTTTGATTCGCTTGCAACTGGCCCAGCTGCATCTCGAGCGCACTGGCCCGGGAGTTGTAGCTCTCGATGGCGTGGCGCATCGTGCCCATCTCCTGGCGCATCTCGGCGGACTGTGACTGAATGGCTTGTGTGAGTGCGGCTAGAGCATCCGTCGAGGCTATCCTGGGATCGACGGGAGAGATCCATATGGCTGCTGAGCGCGGGCGAGCGGGCGGCAAAATGTCGCTCTGTGCGACAAAATGGGAAGCCTTGGGCCACCCCTTGGCACTGTCCAAGCTCGAAGCGTCAGGGACACACGTTTCGAACTTGAGCCAAACTGGCTACGGAAGAGAAGGAGGAGGAGGAGAAGGAGGAGGTGGGGGAGGAAGGAAGGAGGAAGGACGGAGACCACTGTGCTCTGTTCAAAACGTGAACCCAGCATAGGAGGGTTGGACGCAACAGACTATCGTCGGTCGGCTGCCCGGCGGGGTCCCTGCGAAAGAGTTGCCCTCCAATCTTCTCTCGCACAGCATGAACACCATATGCGTGAGCAGCACGGGCTCAATTGTGTGGGAAGGACAGTACGTGCCTCGATTTGCGCACGCAGCTCCGAATGACCACAAGCAGCGGGATCACCTCAACTCTCTGTGCGAAAGGGAGCTGGTCGGCCACAAGCGGCTTAATTGGCTGCAAGCGGCAACAGCAAGTTGGAGCAGGGGCAGAGGTGGGCCCAGAAGAGAGCCGCTCTCAACGGCCAAGGGAAGAAGGAAACGTGAGCATCGGGCTAGGCCCGTTTCCTATAATCGGGGGGGGGCATTAGGTTGGGAACCAGCTCGGGAGGGGAAAGCATCGAACTGGGATCGGTGACACATCGCCGAATGTGCTATCGGGGGTCGATACACCACCTCCTGAGCCTATCCCCCCCGACGTTGCCTGCGATAACCTCACCCTTCGACACCCCACACGCACAGTATGCACACAACAGAAGAAGTATTGCTGTAAGAAATCTTGGGGCGTATCCTTCGTCGACTCTGAGCTCCGCAAGGTATCCCAATGCTCTGCGGGCCCATCGGGCGATGAGTAGAAACCATCGTGGGGCACCCGCCGGGAGGCCGGTGTCTTATGTGGTGCGCCTACTGTACGGGTCCCCCCGAAGCTATACACCTGATGAGCGGCCCCTCGGACCTCGCACCACGAGGAGCTGGATTTGTTTTCGGGTTGTGCTTCTTTTACCCAGGGGGGGGAAACAGCTCCCCCGCGAGCGGAGGGGGCTGCGTAGAGGAGCGACAGGAGGAAGACCAGCTCCCTGCGCCCGGCCCCGCCGCGCCGAGGAGAGGGGGCGGCGGCGGCGCCCCCTCCCGGCACAGCGAGGCGGAGCGGTGCTGGCCGAGGAGAGGGGCAGGGCGAGGGGTAGGGCGAGGGTAGGGCGAGGGCGAGGGAGCAGCTCCTGGGCGGCGTTATGCAAGAGCGATGTTCGAGGCTATCGAGCCCGATTGGGGGGGCATTGTGCCAGATTCGGCTGGATTAGGCCAGGGATTAGCCCCGATCAAGCCGAAGCGAGCAGGGCTACGCGGGATTCAGCCAGATTAAACGCATCCAGTCCAGATTAGGCTCGTTTCCGACCAGGGATGTGCCAGCGCTGATGCTGAATTAACCTCCCAGGCGTTGCATCCGAATCCCAGGATCTCACAACTATCCAGCGGACCTTTTGTCTAGAGCCCATGCGGAGCAATGGGAAATCTTGAGAATAGGGGCAATCTTGGAACGCATCGTTGCCAGGACTTCTGGCTCCTCTGAAGAAAAGCCGCACAAGCATAAACTATCAGAGGTCCGAGCGGATCTCTTGGATCGGCGCTGCCCCCCCCTCCCCGCCCCGCAGCGTCGCTCTGGCGCCGCTCCTGGCGCGCTCCTCGCGCGCCTTAAGGAGGGGGTTTGGTCCAATTCGGATCTCAGGAATCCGCGCGGATCGCCCAAAGCTTCTGCGTCGCTGCGACATTCCTTTTGAACGCGCCCAGGTGGACGAAGCAGACACCGCGGCAAACCAACGGCAAACCTTGCGCACGAGGCGGAGTTTGCCCTGGTGGCCGAGGCGCCCTCCCCAGGACGAAAAGCCGCGCGTCGGAACTAACGGCGTGGCGACACGTGTGTTTGCAGGTCCTCCTCCCTCGCGCTAAGGAGGGCCGCTCGCGATGGGCCGCTGGCCACGGCCGCGCGGCGTGGGGGCCCCCACGCCGCGCCGGCGCGGAGTGCTGGGGCGGCCAGCGTGGCAGGGGGCGCGGGCCGAGGCGAAAGGCATACGCCCCGAAGGCCTGGCCTAAGCCTCGGCCTGCGAGGGCGAGATCGAAGGGGCCCTGGAACACACAAATAAATTCACACAAATAAAATCATCCCGGCAAAGCAACCTAACAGCGATGTGTAGAAGCATATCTGGAAGCATTCCCCTTAAGATTTAGGTGAGAATCCAGTTGTAGAATTCTGCTGTTCTCGCAGTCGCAGCCTCAGCCTGCCTCGGCTTGCCTCGGCCTCAGCCTCAGCCTGCCTCGGCCTCAGCCTCAGCCTCAGCCTGCCTCAGCCTCAGCCTCCTCAGCCTCAGCCTGCATCAGCCTCAGCCTCAGCCTGCCTCAGCTCAGCCTGCCTCAGCCTCAGCCTCAGCCTGCCTCAGCCTCAGCCTCAGCCTCAGCCTCAGCCTCAGCCTCAGCCTCAGCCTCAGCCTCAGCCTGCTCAGCCTCAGCCTCAGCCTCAGCCTGCCTCCTCAGCCTCAGCCTCAGCCTGCCTCAGCCTCAGCCTCAGCCTCAGCCTCAGCCTCAGCCTCAGCCTCAGCCTGCCTCAGCCTCAGCCTCAGCCTCAGCCTCAGCCTCAGCCTCAGCCTCAGCCTCAGCCTCAGCCTCAGCCTCAGCCTCAGCCTCAGGGCCTTGCCTCGGCCTCAGCCTCAGCCTGCCTCAGCCTCAGCCTCAGCCTCAGCCTCAGCCTGCCTCCTCAGCCTGCCTCAGCCTCAGCCTCAGCCTCAGCCTCAGCCTCAGCCTGCTCAGCCTCAGCCTCAGCCTCAGCCTCAGCCTCAGCCTCAGCCTCAGCCTCAGCCTCAGCCTCAGCCTGCCTCGCCTCAGCCTCAGCCTCAGCCTGCCTCAGCCTCAGCGTCAGCCTCTCAGCCTCAGCCTGCATCAGCCTCAGCCTCAGCCTCAGCCTGCCTCAGGCTCAGTCTCAGCCTGCCTCACCCTCAGCCTGCCTCAGCCTCAGCCTCACAGTTGGTTCCGGGCAATCAGAATGCAGCCTGGGAGTAGCGTTCTGGGAACACGAAGAACACGAAGCGGCCTACAGTTGGCTCCGGGCATTCAAAATGTGGCCCGTGAATGGTGTTCTGGGAACACGAAGAACACGAAGTGGCCTACAGTTGGCTCCGGGCATTCAAAATGTGGCCCGTGAATGGTGTTCCGGGAACACGAAGAACACGAAGTGGCCTACAGTTGGCTCCTGGCATTCAAAATGTGGCCCGGGAATGGTGTTCTGGGAACACGAAGAACACGAAATGGCCTACAGTTGGCTCCAGGCATTCAAAATCATACCCAGGAATGGAGTTCTGGGACCTCGAAGACCTCGAAGTGTGTAACTGTTTCCTTAAAACGACTTCCGCGGTTTCTCCCCGGCACCCGCCCAGTCCCCCCTGGGGAGTCAAGATGCTCTCTTCTGACACTACTAGAAACCTGTCAGTCTTCGCTGTTAGGTAAATATTCATCATATGTTCCCATATTTTCTAGGTTTCTGTCTTCCCCCCAACTTCCCATATTGTCCCATATTGTCTGGTGAATCGACGATTAATTGTGCCTGTGTTTTTCCGCCTCCTGAGAGATCTGGGGGTCCCCGTCATCCTCTGCCCCTTCGTGCTTCTCCCATGCCCCCAGGGTCGGGCGATGCGGGGGGCATAAAAAAGGGGGCTTGGCGAACGAGCGTACGCAGCTGGCCTTCCTCGCGCCTCTTGGCGCCAGGAGGCGCAGACGTATCGAAGAAGGCGCCCGGCGGCGGGGCCGAAACCAGCTGCATGCAGCAGTTTTCGGCCCCATCCCTTTCGTCCAATCCAGAAGTCGGCACGAGGGGTTTTCGCAGGATGCGCCAAGGGATCTGCAAAACTGGATCTCCCAGCGAGGCTTACTTTTAGAAACGGCACAACCATGGTACCAGTGCGCTCGGCGCTGACCTTTTGCCAGGGGAGGCCTCCAGCGGGAGGCCGCTGGCAGGGAGGGAGAGCACGGACTGCGTGAGGACACCTCGCGAGAAAGCCAACCCCGTCGCTTCATGCCCGTGCCTCTCGAGCGAGAGCTCCGGTTGCTCCGGACCCAGATCTGTACTTTGCTCGGTGTGGTCTTCAACCAGGAGAAACCTTCGCAGCAGACGCCTGAGAGGCGCCTCTGCAGGCGATGGGGTACCCCCGAGAGGGGCCCAACAGAACAACAGACTTGGGACGGCGCTCTGCACCCCGCCATTCCTTTTACCAAAGAACAGAACGCATGCACATCAACTTGCGGAGCTCCGCTCGGACTGCTTCGGTCGGCGCTGGGCCCCCCGCGCCAAGGGCCGCGCCGGAGGCGCCGCCAGGGGGGCCCACCGCCGATCCAAGATCTCCGTGCGGATCTCCGAGAGTTTGTGCCAGCGCAGTCTGTTTCTTCCTCGGCTTTTTGGTCAAGGGAAGCCGCCAGCGACCCGACGCGAGGGCTCAGCACAGCGGGCCTGGAGATTCCCCGAGGCGGTGGGCCTCGGGCAAGCCCCCGCGCCACCGCAGCAAACGCCGAAGGGGGCCCTGCGATTGCGCGCGGGCACCGCGCTCGGCGCGTGCAGCCCGGGCGCGGTGTGGGCGGCGGGTCGGCGGACGGGGCCCGCCACGACGGGGGGTACCGCACGAGCGTTGCCAAGATCGGAGGAGGGCCCGTCGAGACAAATTCGGTCCCGCCCGGCGTTTCTCGCAGTGTCTGGGCCTGCTGGAGGCCTCTAGCAACCACTGCTGGACCCGCCTTGGCCAACGTGACAGGATGGACTGCGGGAGGGGTCCGGGGACCGACCGGAGCGGACTTGAGCTGGGCAGGAGAACTGCCGTTGTCTCAGCTGGCCCTCCTCCGACAAGACTCTTCTCGCCTCTCGCGGAGGCGTGCCGCCTTGCGTGTATCGGCACTCACAAGAGCATTGTCTGCCTCAAAGCGTCAGAGGAGGAGCAGGGACCACCACCACCGGGAGCCAAACGTGGGGGGGGGGTGGGGGGGGCACTCCTGGGCGGTGGCGCGCCTGAGCGTCGTCCAGTACTGGGTGACGGTCGGGCGAGGCACCGCCCAGGGTCGGCCCTCCCCCCGATGGGGTCTCTGTGGCGGTGGTCCCTGTTTCTCCTCTGAAGACGGGCACTAGAAAGAATATTCAGTGGACCCAGCCGACACCAACGGACCATAGAACTCGACGACAGACGAAGGCATTCGGCAACAGTGGACTGCACTATCAGGAGACGGTGAGAAAACCGTGGCCGAGGGAGAGTGAGAGCGAGGAGCGCTTGAACCACTGCAGGCATCATCGTACTCCTAGCGGACAACTTTGCCCTTCACGGGCTTGAGCACTTTGAAGCTGCACATCAGCGTCTCGTCGATGCTCATTATCGCCCCCGCGTTGTCAAACTCCCCGCAGTAGTTCGGAGCGCTGAAGAGCGTTATCAGCTGACGCTTCGCGAAAAACTCGTACCCGTCCTCCACGACCTGGTGCGCACGGCACACCTGGGGAAAAAAACAAACTGCATGTACATAAACTTTCGGAGCTCCGTGCGGAGCTCCCCAAGTCTATATGTCTGCACTTGTTCTTCTTCGAGCACCAGGTCCATGTCCTGCTTCACCAGGAACGAGCTCACCACGTCTGGCCCGAAGACGAAGGAGACCCCACGGTCGCTCTCACACCACCCAGAGATGTCCTTGTCGGGGTCGGCCCAGAGGAGGTCGCAGAGGAGCCCACTGTCCGGCACGTCCGTGGGCCGCGTTATCCTGCGGATCTCCTCCATGTTTCGGATCTCAGGAGACAGGCCGCCGTGCATGCAGATCCGCCACCGCGCTTGCAGCGTTTGGTCGATAGCGAACCCTCGGTTTCCATTTCTCCCGCTTCTTGCGAAGCATCAAATTGAAGCCCCCCGACGCATCGAACCCACTTTCATGTGTTCTACCTCATGTCCCTGTGTTGTTCGTCTTTCGACTACAATAAATTATCAAAAACGAAGGTGCGGGTAGGGTCCCCCTTGGCGTGTCTCCCCCCGCCGCCGCCCTCCTGGCGCGCGCCCCCCCCCCGACCCCCCCCCCCCAGGCGCAAACCCGAACGCGGTGGCGGAATCGCGCGGCAGCGCATCTGGATAATCTTCTCGTCAATGAGGGCACAGGCGGGGAGGCAGTTGAACACGTCGCAGAAGGTCTTCCACAGCTTGATGTTGTAGCGCCGCTTGCACTCGTCGTAGAAGCCGTAGATGCGCGTGATTGACGCGCATTCGTGATTACCGCGGAGGCAAAAGAAGTTCTCGGGAAATTTTACTTTGAAAGAAAACAGCAGCACGATCACTTCCAAACTCTGCTTTCCGCGGTCGACGTAGTCGCCGAGAAACAGATAGTTGCTGTCCGGAGGGAACCCACCGTACTCGAACAGGCGGAGGAGATCGTTATACTGCCCGTGGATGTCACCACAGATCTTGAGCGGCGCCTCCACCTCCAGCAGCGAGTTCTGCCCCAGGACGATCTCGCGCACCGCCGAGCAGAGCGTCTTGAGCTGCCCCTCCGGCACGGTCACCATCTTGCCCGGCTTAGCGCCCCGCACCTCGAGACACTGCTCGATGATGGACTCCAGGTTGAGCTCCTCGGACTTCTTCATGGCGCGGTCGTCGCGGAAGCAAAGGGGGGGACGGGCACTGCGGGCAGGCCGGGGGCGCGGGTCTCCGCTGGCCCTGGGTGGGCGGCCTTCGCCGCTCGAGCCCCGCCGGCCTGGGTCAACATGACTGGGGCCGAGGCGGCTGCGGACGGGGGCTCTACCAAGGCCACGCTGGCGGCGATGTCGGTTGGCAGCGATGTTGGCAATCTGATTGTTGCGACGCCGAACTCGCGCAGAACAGATTTTATGAAGACGCGAACAGTCCTACAAGTGGGCTGGCCACGATCCGCTCCCACCTACACTGCCGAACCGCACATCGCCGTTACCTACATCGCGGTTTGCGTGACTACGGCTCCAGTGTCAGCTGGGCGTGAGGGAAGCGGGTCCTGGAAGGGCGAGGGGTCCTGAAAGTTCTTCGCAGTCTGCAGGCACTTCGGGCATCCCACGGTCCCTGGGATCGTCATGTGGCCCAGGCGAATTACACTCTTAGTGGGATGCTGATGGGGTCCTGGTAGGTTCCTGAGAGGCTCCTAGGAAGCTCGTGAAAAAGGTCTTGATAGCTACCTTGAGGCTCCTGAGACATGCTCCTGAGAAGCTCCTGAGAAGCTCCTGAGAGGCTCCTGAGAGGCTCGTCAGAAGCTATTGGGAGGGTCCGCTCCTTAGAGGCTCCTCAAAGACTCCTGAGAGGCTCCCGAAAGGTTCCTGAGAGGCCTCTGAGAGGCTTTTGATAATCCCAAGACGAATTCGACTCAGAACACGATCAACACAAGTGACGACAGCTGGCCGGCCGCGCGGCGGAAGCTCGACGGCACCGCGCACGCAACCACCGAGACCCAGAAGAGAACATCGGGAACCTCTTGAAATGCGACCACAGCGAAACCAGCCGTGGACGGTGAAACAGTAGTTACTTCTCGTCCGGGTCGCTGGCTGTGGCCTGGCGGCCTCGACGGCGACGGCGATGACGACCCAGGAGTCTCTTCTCAGTCGTCCACTTGCAGCGGGGCGCTGCGACCACCCCCAGGCACTTCTTAGTCGCTTGGCAACAATACCTCTATGAGAACCCTTACGCAATCACTGTTACGGAAAGGTGGTGCGGGATGAAGGAACTGGTCTCGGGGAGAGCCTCAGATTCCAAGACCCGTTTCCCTGAGGACGCGATTCCTTCATGGCTATCTGAGTGAGGCTACCGGCAGCTGGTTCTCCGAGGCTCTTGGCATATCAGCAAGCGCGAACTCGAAATAGACCCGAAGACTGAAACAAAATGGACAGGATAATATTTGAATAGATCGGGCTGGAGGAGACTGGGCTGGACTGGGGTGGGCTGGAATGGTCTGGATAAACTGGACTACATACGCTGGTCTGGACTGGATTGGACTTGGGTTCAGATGGACGAGGAGCAAGCACAGGAGAAACAGAAAGGGGTTACCTGCCGTTTCCGTCGAAGTAGTGAAGTGCGAAGAAGAGGAAGACAAGGTAGAGGAGGGGAAACGGCTCGCCAGTCGCCTCCAAGAAACGAGCCTCTCGGCGTGAGGCCCCTTGGAAATGATGGTTTTGATGTTGATGCTGATGTTGATGACGATAATGATGATGATGATTGGGATGCTGATGATACGGATGGTGATGACAATACGGATGACGATGACGATGAAGATGACGATACTGATGTTGATGATGAGGAAGAAGAGGAGGAGGGTGTTGAGATGATGATGATGATGATGATGATGATGATGATGATGATGATGATGATGATGATGGTAACGATGATGATTACGCTGAGTGTGGGGGGATAAGACGAGGATGAGGATGGTTGTGCTGGTGATGAAAAGGAGGAGGAGGAGGCGGAGGAAGAGGGAGACGTCGATGATGCGGATTAGGATGGTGATGGTGACGGTGAAATTGGCAACGATGCTTATGACGATGATGATGATGATGGAAATGTGGATGATGGATGATGTCGAGATGCCGAGATCCGGAATGTCTCATGCGATCATGACGTGACGGTGGTGCGATGATGGTACTCTAGTCTACTCCAGCCTGCTCTACTCGATTCACGCTACTCTACTCACGCTACACTAATCTAATATACTCCGTTTTACTCTACTCTGCCTCACTCTGCTCTATTCTACTCTACTCTATCATACTATCTTCCCTACTCCAGTCTACTCGACGCTGCTCTACTCTACCCTATTCGACTGTACCTAGACTACCCTACCCTAACCTACTCTAGTCTAGTCTACTCGACTCTGCCTACCCCTACTCTACTGGACTCTACTCGTAGAATTCTCCACTCAAATATACGATCCTTGACTCGACCCTGCTCTACTTTTACTCTTTTAAACGTGATTCCTTTGTTGTGTTTGTTTTGTCCTGGCCGCGCCGCGTGGCCGATACCACATGTAAAGCAGCGAGGGGTGCCATCGACAGTGCTCCCGAACGACGTTGCTTCAGGAATGCCAGAAAGTCCGTCTTCAATAACCTTTCGCCGTCACCTTAGTAGCCAAATCGGCAGGGCAGGAAAAGGGCTCAAACTTGTACCAAATGCGGCGACACCTGTGGCTTTCCCTACAGGGTCAACGCCAAAAAACACAAAATGTGCCAACATCGGGCCGCAGCTAGGTGGCCGGTGGGGCGGGTAGGGGAGGACGGAGGAGGACGAAGAGGGCGAAAGAAGTGGAAACCAACGCAAACTACAAGCGAGCCAGGCCTGAAACCCACTGCCTAGCATCAGGCATAAGAGTGTCGAGCAGGTCCTTTGTGAAAAGAATTACCCAAAAATTTAAACATCAGAATTCGACCTAGAGAGCATGCAAAGGAAGGCGCTAACCAAAAAAAACCAGAGCGCAGGAGGAGAACGAGGCGCGGCGGAGGAAACAAGGGAAGCTTCTATATATATATATATATATATATATATAAACACTGGCAGAACAATTGCGCTCAACTCTCGGTGCTGATCCCCTCTAATCACTCCTCCGTGCCACCACGGCCATCGCGGAGATACTCCCGAAGGCCCCCATCCACGTCGGCAGAGGCGCAGGTGGCGCCGCGCACTGTGGGTGCGGTACGAAGCGTAGACCGCGACAGCCCAGCGCTGCGCGACGTCATCGCTGTTCCAGGGGCCGCCGATTTGCAGAACATTGCCCCATGACAAACCGCCAGCGGGTATAATATCGCCGAACAGCCCCCGCACCACCGGGCATAAGGCCAGGTGGGAAATGCTGTCCTTGCCCCCGTTGCAGCCTAATCGGCAAAGGGCACTTCCTCCGAAACGCGAGCCGGCGAATCATCCATTGCACTACAGTCGCAGCACTGCTGTCCAGCCTCGCGGTTGGCAGAGGCGACGCGCGTGATGAATCGCAGTCACAGCGGGTTCGAGGCGCAACCGCGGAAGCAGGACGGTGGGCCAATGCGGCAACTTTCGCTGGAGCAACGCCTGGACATGTGCACCAGCAGGGCCCGGACGATGTGCCGCGCGCTGCTGGGTCGCCAACCCCTGCCATGTCCGAACCGTCGTTCGCCCTCAGGCGCCGCGTCCCCGACAGCCTGAATTGCGCGAGCCGCTTCGCTGAGATTGCATAGGAAGCTCCTGTCTCGCCACACGTGGAACCTGCAAAGACGATGTAACCAGACGGATAGGACTTGCATGAGAGCTGCTTCAACTCCAAGGCCCGCTCGAGAATGCGAAGAGCACCGCCAGCCTCGTGCTGCGCCACCCTGGCGCTGACGGCGGCCATTGCGATGACAAGATTGGGGAGGTCATGTGGGCAGCCCGCGCCGGTGAGATCCTCGAGCGCGTCCGGCGTCGCCCAATCGCAGGGTCCAGGCAACAGGCGGCGGCAGGCAACGGCTTCGGTCTCCAAGAATGTCTCTGGCAAGTTCTCAAACTGGCCGACGAAGAGCAGCGCCGATGCGACGCGTGTTTTGTATGCCATGAGGCCCAAGAGCAGCCCGGCGCCCAAGCGGCCCCATTGCGCGGCGCGGCGCTCGAAACAGGCGTCAGAAAGCAGCATGGATCTACTCCGCGGGGGAAGGGGGGGTGCGAGGGCCCGCGCCGATCGGCTTGCGGACGAGGAGTCCCCGCGATAACTGATGCCGCCCAGGTCCAGGATGCGCCCCCAGATGTTTGGCCGCCGCGGCGATGACCATCCCGCCCCAACTAAGTGCGCACTCTCGAAGAATGGCACGCACATTGTCTGTTTCAGCAACGCGGATTTCGCAATGCTGAGGCGCAGCCCCGATATTTGCTCAAACTCCTCGGAGAAGCGTTGGAGGGGGGGCCGCGGCGAGGTCGTCGGCGAAAGCCCGGCCCGCTGCCGCAGGAAAGCGTCGCCTCAAGCGTCGGAGGAAAAGGTCTGAGCACGCGACGTAGAGCAGGGGAGAAAGTGGGCAGCCCTGGCGAGTTCCACGAGTCAGCGAGAGGCCAGAAAACCGAGCGCTGGCGAGCCCCGCCTCGCAGCGATTGTCTCGGCACCAGATCAGCACGAAGTTGGCGAGCCAGGACGGCCAGCCAAGGCCGCAGAAGAACTCCATGGAGCGTCGGTGCTCGATCGACGGGAACGCCGCCGCGAAGTCCAAGAAAAACGCGATGCCCCCTTCCCGGGCCGCCGTGGTCGAGAGTCTCGAGAGCGTCGCTTTGCCTGCGTCGTGGACGCTGCTCACCGCGTAACGCCCCTGGATGAATCCCCACTGCCCCCCGGCGACGGATGGCCCCAGCGCGGGCTCGAGCAGGAGGCGGCGCGTGCTTGCGAGCAGCCTATTGTCGCTGCTTGTTGCGTTCAAGGGCCGAACGCCATCTTGGTCGAACAAGTCCCCCCCCGCGTTCCGTCGTGCCGATGGCCATGTTCGGGCGGAAAATGAAGGCGCTCGCGTTGAAGTCCGGGCACTTGGTCGCCAATCTGCCCAGGGCGTCACCTGCGCAGAACTCCGCGAAAGCGTCGCGGAGAGCGTCTGCGGCCAATGTCTCAATCCGGCGCCAGGCTGCGTAGGGCATTCCATCGGGGCCCGGGGCGGAATTGTTCGACGTCTTGATCTTCTTCATGTGCCACTTTTGAAACGAGGCATGCGCGGGCCATGTTCCGCCCGATGCGCCGCATCTTCAGCCAGCCATTCGCCCGGCACGTCCGCGTTCGCACCCCTGGCTGCGAATGCCTTGCTCCAGCGTGCGCCGCGCGACTCCGCCGCGGCGGCGGGGTCCGTCGAGCGTTCTCCAGAAGCCGGTCGGGCAGCGCCTATGCCCGCTGACTGGCCGGGAAGCAGCCGGCGTAGTAGCTGCGTCGCGCGCTGTCGTCTTCGATGCGCTATGTGTTCGTTGCCGTCCTCGGCCCCCTGGCTGGCATTGCCAAGCTCGCCCAGGTTGTGTTCGCGGGCCGAATTCTACGACGTGGTCGCGCACTGCTTGAAGGCCCCGCGCGGCGCGGTGCTTGGTGTCGCGCGGGTCGGGAATCAGCTCCTGCAGTCGTGGATAGCGGGTCATGCATGTCGCGAGCATGCTCATGGGGCCCGTCTTGGCAGCCCGGAGAAAACGCATCGGAACCCCAAGGCGGTCTTCCAATCGGATCGCCTCGTCCACGGCTACCAGGAGCTTTGTGGCATAGCGCCCAGCATGCCTCATTGCCTCTCTCAGCATCTGCAGGCTGGCGATGCAAAATGTCTTGGGCCGTTGCACCAAGCGGCGGCCATGCTCGAGCCGCGCCTGCCCGGCGAAGGCCGACGCGATGGATCTGGTCGTCAGCGAGGAAGCGCGCTCGCTGAGGGCACCGGCGCCGCAGACGGCGGCAGAAGAGGGCCGCCCGGCGGTCCGAAAGACGCGGCTTCTATTCCAAAGCGATGGCTTTGACATGCCTGTCCAGTTGTTCGACCACGCGCCAGTCACAATACGTGCGGTCTAAGCGAGAGCGGGAGCAGGTAGTCGCGTAAATCATCGAAAATTGGCGCGTTTCGCGCAGCCCGAATCGCCGCCCAAAAACCGCCAATACGTGTTTTCTTTGCCGCGATCCAGGTGGCTGGCGCGGCTAGCCAGCTAGCCTCGCTGCAAGACCGTCGGCCCGCAAAATCGGGGCCCAATTGAAGTCTCCACCGAGAGCCGCCGGCGTGACGTTCGGATCGGCAACGCTTCGGCTCGAGCACTGGCGGAGAAGCTCCCGCGCGGCCAGGGCGGATGCGCAGCGCGGCGGCAACTCTTCAGGGGCTCCGTAGAGATCGGCCTCCTGAGTGGCGGCTCCTGTCTGAAGGTAGCAGACGATGACGTCGAGTGGCCCTTCCCGCCCGCGGAGCGACGAGCGCGCAGCCCTCCCTGGCCATGGCTCCTGCCAGCGAATCGCGTCGAACTCGTCGACATATTGGCTCTTTGCGACGAGGCCAACGCCCGCCTGGCCAGTGGAGCAGCCAGCGGACCACCGGGCGGAATGGCCTAGTGGAGGCAGGCAGGCCTGGAGCTGTCCAGGAGTGCCGCGCGCCTCGGCGATCAAAAGAATGTCGCAGCGGGCGGGGGGGCCCGACGCATGTCTGGACTTGGCTGCGCGACGGTTGTCGCCATTCGCGAAGAACGCCTGAGCGCCCCGCGCGGCCATCTTCAAATCCCCGCGGCACTGGCCAGGGCGTGCCTGCGAGGTAAGAGTTGGCGGGGCAGGCGAGGCGCGCGCCGGGGGAAAAGCTCGTTCCCGACCAAGCAGCCCCAGCGCTCGATGAAGCCGCTGCCGGCGATGAAGGCGCGCCGGCACGTCGTCCAGGCAGCGCCGTGCCATCGTGGAAAATGTCTCAGGTGGCGCATCGAACTCGCCGAAAACGGAACGCGGCAGGTTGGGCAGCAACCGCAGGTCGTCGTAGACGTCGAGGGATGAAAGCGCCGAGGGAGTTGGAGTCGAATTCGGAGGAGAACAAGACTAGTTGAAGCGCGGCGCAAAGGCAACGGAGAGAGCGACCATGGCGGCTCCAGCGCGGCCCCGCCGAAGCGGGGAGAAGCTGGATGACAGCGCCCAGCAGCCGCCCGGATGCACCTGCAGACGTCTGAAACTGAATTCCAGCATGCAAATCCTGAGTGGCAGAACCTAGACAATGGCGGCGGCGCGCCGCACCTCCTGGCGCGCCTTGCGCGTCCGGCATCTCATTGGCCACGCGGAAGCCGATGTAGTCTGCGCCCGCTTGGGCGGTCTGGCCATGCAACGCTGCGCGGACCTTCCGAACTGTCGTGGAGGAGGGGGCGCGGACGCCCTGGTGGGGCTGCCGTGTCCAACCTGGCGAGATGGGCGTGCATTCCTAGTCGGGGTGCTCGACTGCGGTCGGTCCCGCAGATGGACAAAACCCGTGGCCCTGCTGATGTGCGCCATGATCCGCTGGATCACCTCGCCGTCTTCCTTGCCCAACTCCCCCGTCGCGATCAGGTCCGCGATGCAATCTACGTTGGAGCTCTTCTCGGTGCCGCAGCGGCGGCTGGCCGCCAGCGCTTCCGAGGTGGCGGAAGGCGCAGCTATTGTCCTGCCGCCGCTGCGGGGCGCCTTCCACTTCGGACGGAAAGAAATCCCCGCGCTGGCTCCCCTGGAGATCGCGCCTGCGGTGGCTGCCCACTGCGGCGCCGCCGCGCCCGTGACCGCCAAGGGCCCCGTTCGGGAGAGCGCCGACATCTGCGATCACAGAGGCCAGGCGCGGGGCAAGTTGCTGGGGGGGAGGCGCCTCCCAGATGAAGGAGTCGCAGGCGCCGTAGATGTCCTCCTGCGCCCAGGAGGCATTGGCGGGCAGCGCTGCGCGGCGAAGACGCTGGAAAAGCGCTCGGGCGCCAAGGTCGGCGAGGCCCATCGGGAAGAGGGCGTCGACGCACGCCCGCGGGATCGCAGGCGTGATCAGGTGGCTGCGCCGGCGTTGGCGCAGCGTGGCAGCGGCCTCCGCGCCCTCAATTCCGCGCAGCAGCAGCGCATAGACGCGCAGAAGATCACCCGCCCGAAGGTCGACCGCATCCATCCTCGCTGGAAGCCGCAGGATAGGAATGCGCGAGACATGGGGGTGCCGCCGCAAGTCGGCGATTTAGGTGGAGTCGCCCATGTCGGGCATTAGGCTGACGAGGGTCGCCATCGCGCGCGGCAATGGCCGACGCCAGGGGGCGCGGCGCAGAGGAGAGGCCAAACAAAGCTCAAGGGCGCCGCGATCCTCGGGGGCCCGCAGAACCACGTGCTTGCCCAGCCCCAGATCGCAGCATCGCCCTTCTCGGCAAGCGCCGCGATGCCCCGCGAGTTCGCCACCTTCTCCCCCGCCAGCCAGGTCTGGCAGAGGAGGTTAAAACATTGGGCCGTGACACGGGCGCGGAGCCATCCGGGGTAGACTGCACGACATGTTGCATGGCAGCCTTTCCCAGCCTTTGAAGAGCGGCACCGCCAGGAGCTCCAGCTTCTTGCGCCCCCTTGCGATGTCGAGCAGGTCCTGTCGCTCGCAGCGGCGAGCCGCGCTCGCGATCTTGGCGGCGGAGCGTCGGGCCGAACTCCCCCCAAACCTGCACGCGAATGCAGCTTCTATTTGAAATCTGAAAGATGCGAATCGGACGCGCCATTTCACGACGAAGCGCCCAGGGGGCATTATACCTGCTCTTGCGCCGACGCGAAAGCGGCGACGACGAACGCGGCGACAACCGCGACGAAGGCGACGACGACGAAATCATGACCATGACAACGACAAAGACAACGACCAGTTGGAGACAGACCGCCCGCGCGCGCCACGACCGCGCGGGCACTGCTGCTCGCGGGGGCACCGCGCAACGCGCCACCGGCGCTCCGAGCGCGGCACTCCCCCCCCCGCAGGAGGGGGGCGGCGACGACGACGATTTTAGAGCACCCCGCCTGCGAGGGCCACGTCGGCGCGGGCGCCGGCGCGCGCGGGGGCGCAGGACAACGCGCCGCGGCAAGGGCGCCTATATCCCCACCTGCGCGGGCACGAAATGGAGGAGGACGACGTCGACGACCGAGGGCGGCCCGCGCGCGCGAAGACGCGACTGCCCCGGCTTAGCCCGCGTCGCCCTGGAGCCACACGCGCCCGCGATTGAGGGGGGGCCTGCGGGCGGAAGAGCGACGGGCACTAGCGGCGGGGACTGGCTGAGGGCGGACAAGAAGGGGAACGCGAAAACGGGCGGGGGGTCAGGAGGCAACGGCGCGGAGACAAAGGACAAGATAATGCGGAAAAGGCGCCAGGGCAGCCGTGGAAGAGACGGGCGCAAATGGGCGCGGAGCAGACGCGCGAACGCATGGCGAACCCGATGGAGGGAAACGCAACGAAGATCGCAAAAGAAACGCAAGAGGACTCGGAAGGGGGCCGGCGGCGAAGGGGCGGGGGGTTTGGGCGGGCGCGCAAGGGGGGGCGACAGGGGGGGCGGGGGGGGCGCGGCGAACGAGGAGGCCAATGGAAAGAGCGACGATGAACACGAAGGAGCGGAGCGCGACTGGGATAACGCAAAGCAATAACACAAACAAGCGACGACGAGGGATGAGGGCGAAGAGGAGGGAGGGCGCCGACGAAGACAAGGAACATATCGACGAGCAAGACAGAGAACGCAAGGCCATCTGGAAAGGGGGAAAAGGAGGGGCGAACCGGACATGAGAGGAAGGAAGTGGGAGGGTCGCGAAGCAGCTCAGGACGCGACCGAAGGCGCCGAAGGCCACCGCCCCTAGGCCCAGCTCGCCTTGGGCCTTGGCAGCAGAGCGCGCCCTGTCCATGTGGCGGGCGCGGTGATAGCTCCATATGCTGTGCACTGGCTCGCTCCCGTCATAGTAACCATCCTGCGACACGGAACTCCATGGTGGTCGTGCCGCCACCGAACGCTCGGCCCTCCCGCGTAATGAACTTCGGCTAGCGATGGCGCGCAAAAGCGAAACGAAACATGACAAGTCTCGCCATCGACTGATGATCATGCTGCGCGGGGGTTCGCAACCCCGCAAACACGAAAAGACATCATAATCGCTCGCACGATAAAAGACGCCAAAATCCGCCAACGAAAAATAAATTGCGATCAGCCACCCCATGTACTAAGAGATGTTTACACATGTTGCAAATTGAGCTACACCGTCTCGTACCTCAAAGACGCTTCCCGTCATCCGCCAGCGAGTTCACAGGTGCAGCGTGGAACCACTAGTAAAGAACAGTTAACTTACTTTTTTATATAATAATAAAAGAACGGTCCACGCCAGAGGCGCTTCCCGTCATCCGCCAGCGAATTTCCAAGTGCCACTAGCAAAATAGCATTGAACATAATCATTAAAAACGGTCCACGCCAGAGTCGTTTCCCGTCATCCGCCGGCCTCCTTCGACCTCGTCACTCATCAAGGAAAGAGTCCGCCAGTCTCCTTCAGTAGAGGCAGCGGGGACATCTTTACCAACTAAAAGAGAAACCTCGGCCCTTTCCGGGAAAAAGGGCCGCACTCCATCCCTGAGGCCCCTACAAACTTCAAAAGTTCAGGACGATCAGTGGGGAGTAAGTCTCAAGAGAAATGCCCGGCCCGCCCTACCGACACGTCTGGGGGTGCGACAGGGAGGAATTAGTTATTATTAAGAAAGGAAATGAAAGAGGAGGAGGGGGCGGAGGAGAAGGAGGAGGACGATGACGATGACGACGACGACGACGACGACAACCCCCCCTTCCACCCGCAGGGCCCGGGCGGCGCCGGGCAAGCGGCCGCAGGCCCCTTGCCGCTGAAGCCTGGCTGCAGGGCCGGGGGGGGGCGGGGACGTGCCGCAGAGGTTCGCGCGCAAGAGTGGCTGCTCGCCAGCTCGGGCAAATTCGTGGGCCCTGGGACCAGCACGGCGGTTTCTGTGCCGTTTTCAGGCAAACTGCCTCTGGAACATGAGACGGGTAAAATACCCGGAAAAGGGGACAACATGATCGAGCCACGAACCCGGACAGGGAGTTAGAACTTCGAGGCATGGGAACGTTTCCAAGCACCTCAATTGGGCGATGGGCAATGGAAATGCTGAAGATATCAATGGCTCTGGTATCATGCCAAGGGCTGTGTTGTGCTGCTCTGCGCTGTGCAGCGCCGCATAGTGACGTGCAAGGAACGCGCCACGGAACGTGCCAGTGGAAGTGCCAAGGGACGCACCAAGGGAAATGCCGCGTTGAACTGAGCCGTGCGCTGTTGCATTGTGGGTCAGGCCGTCCTTGGCGTCAGAATCCTGATCGACCTGCTTTGGATCTGAAGCTCGAGCTGTCTGAACGCATAGACGCATAGCTCGGGCTAGTTGCAATCCAGACGCGCGAAGCGCTGGACCAGCTCGAGCGCACGATCCGATTCAGTTCCGCAGCCCTCGCTCGAGACACCCTCACAAATTGCTCAGGCGCAGAGCCAGACGATCATATGTTAGATATCTCCCTGTTTGGCCTGGACGCGTGAAGATGTGGCTCCAGCACTGGATAACCATGTTAGATACCCCCCTGGTCTGCCTTGACACGTGAAAACACATGGCCCCAGCTCGGGACCACCATGTAGGATACCGCCCTGAGTGGCCTGGACACGTAAAGACACATGGTTCCAGCTCGGGACCACCATGTTAGATATCCACCTGGGTGGCCTGGACACGTGACAACACATGGCTCCAGCTCGGGACTACCATGTTAGATATCCCACTGGGGAATCTGGAAAATCACCCGCCGAAGAACATGTGTCAGCTTATTACACATCTGGTTCTTGTGGGCCCCCACGCTGCGGGCGCCAAGACGACCACGTGTTAGATCCCCCCTTGGGTGGTCTGGACAAGTGAATCACGTGGTTCCAGCACGGGGAAACCATGTTAGGTACTCCTTTGGGCGGACTGGGCACGTGAAAAAACGTGGTTCAAGCTCGAGACCACAAACACGATATCCCCTTCTGGGTGGCATGGACACGTGAAGACAAATGGTTCCATCAGGGGGCAACCATGTTCGATACCCCCTTGGGCGACCTGGGCACGTGAAAACACGCATTTCGCCTCAGATATCCTCTGAATTCGGGTCCCCAGGAGAGCCCTTCTGGGCGGCCCGGACACGTGAAAACACGTGTTGTAGCTCGGGGCCATCTGTTAGATACCTCCTTGGGTGGCCTGGACACATGAAAAACACACATGGTTCCAGCGAGGGGCGAGACACCGCCATCTTAGACCCCCCCCCTTGGGCGGCCTGGACGCGTAAACACACAAGGCTTCCGCTCGCGAGCACCATGTTAGGTACCCCTGGGTGGCCTGGACACACAGTGGTTCCAGCTCGGGACCACAATGCTGGACATCCCCCTTCCGGGTGGCCTGGACATGTGAGAACACGTGGTTCCAGCTCGGGACCACAAAACTAGACATCCCCTTCTGCCTGGACGTACTATAAGAAAACAACCAAAAACAAAAACAACGCTGTTCCAGCTCGGGGCCACCGTATTATATACCTCTCGCGTCGGCCTGGGCACGTGAAACCACGTGGCCCCAACTCGGGACAACCATGTTAGATACTCCAGAAGGGGGGAAGTTTGGAACATCACAAGCCGACGAAACTGTGTCACTCCCAGGCGACAACATGTTAGATGCCCCTGGACAAGTAAAAACATATGGTTCCAGCTCGGGACAACCATGTTACATATCCCTCTGGGTCGCCTGGACAAGTGAAACCACGTGATTCCAGCTCGGGGCCACCATGTTAGATACCCCCCTTCTCGGTGGCCTGGACACGTGGAAAAAAACGTGGTTCCAGCTCGGGACCACCATGATCGATACCTCACTGGGAAATCTAGAGAATCACCCGCCGATGAAACTGTGTCAGGGTATCACACATCTGGTGTCGATGCGTTGTTTTCGTCTGGCTCTTGTGGGCCTCCCACGGTGGGGGCGTCCAGACGACCACATGTTAGATACCCCCCCCTGAGGTGGTCTGGGCACATGACAACATGTGGTTCCAGCACGGGGCAACCATGTTAGATACTCCTCTGGGCGGCCTGGACACGTGAAACAACGTTGTTCAAGCTCGAGACTACCATCTTAGATACCCCCTCTGGGTGGCCTGGACACGCGAAGACAAATGATTCTGTCAGGGGCGACCATGTTCGATACCCCCTTGGGCAACCTGGGCACGTGAAAATACGCATTTGGCATCAGACATCCTCTGAATTCTGGTCCCCATGAGAGTAGCAATCAATAAGACTGAACAAAGGTTTCGCTCGAGACAACCTCAACAAATTCTGCAAAACAAGCGTTTCTCTACAGACATCCGCAACACAACGAAAATGTGTGCTCTTCCCTATGTCTTACCAAGTAGAATGCCACAAACCAGCGTTTCGCTCGCAAAAATCCTCTACCTGTAGTCCGCCAGCCCCAAGCGGCCTCCTTATTTATCTAAGAGTAATTCCGCTGGCGCTGCGCAAATCGAGGCCGGGGATCAAAACGATTAGAAGAAAGCCATGGGCCTATGGGCCTCTGTCCTTTCCGAAACATGATCGGCCCACGAAACCGGAAAGGAATTTAGAAATGTTAGGCGTGGCAGCGTTTTCAAGACACCTGATTGAGCGACGGGCAATTGCAATGCTGAGTGTATCGATCTTGATGTACCGCGCCAAGGACTGTGCTGTGCTGGGCCGTGCTGAAATGCGATGTGCCATGCCGCGATTGTGCTCTATAGCGTTGTGGGTCGAGTCCTCCTTTGCATCCGAGTCCTGACCGAACTGATCTGGATCTTAAGCTCGAGCTGCCTGAGCGCGTAGTAGCTGCCCCAGGGCTAGCTGAAGTGGAAGCGTGAAGGACGTTAAACCAACCCGACCTCACAATCCGACGCAGCTCCGAGAAGAAGCGGCACGACACGAGGCACAGGCTCGCGGACGCGCCACAGGATGTGTCAAGGGCGCAATGGGGGATGCGACGGGGGGCGTGTCAGGGGAAGTATCAGGGAACGTGCCCTGGACGTGCCAGGGACCTGCCGCGGGACGTGCCAAGGCGCGCGCCACGGGGCGGCCATAGAACGTCATGCCAAGGGACGTTGCAAGGGGGCCGCCACGGAGCGGGCAGGGGAAACGCCTGGGGACGAGCCAGGAAAAGCGACAGAGGACGAGCCAGGGAACGTGCCACGCCGAGTGGCGTGCTAGGAGACGTGCCAGGGCACGTCACGCCAGAACGTCACAAGGGGGCGCGCCAGGGGACGCGCCAGCGCGCCAGGGGATGCCCCAACGGACGGGCGGTGCTGGACTGCGACGCACTCTACTGCGACCATCGTTTCGCTCGAGACATCCTCAACCAATCCTCATGCTAGACATATGCCTGGGCGACCTGGGCACGTGAAAACAAGCGTCTCGCTCGAGACATCTTCAACCAATCCTCATGTTAGACATCGGCCTGGGCGACATGGACACGTGGAAAGCAAGCGTCTCGCTCGAGACATCCTCAACACATCCTCATGCTAGACACGTTCCTGGGCAACCTGGTCGCGTGAAAACGAGCGTCTCGCACGAGACATCCTCAACACATCCTCATGTTCGACATCCGCCTGGGCAACCTGGTTGCGTGAAAACAAGCGTCTCGCTCGAGACATCCTCAACACATCCTCATGTTCGACATCCGCCTGGGCAACCTGGACGCGTGAAAACAAGCGTCTCGCTCGAGACATCCTCAACACATCCTCATGCTGGACATCCACCTGGGCGAGCTGGACACTTGAAAACACGCGGGTCGCTCGAGACATCCTCAACACATCTTCATGTCAGGCATCCACCTGGGCGACCTGAGAACGCGTAAACAAGCGTCTCGCTCGAGACGATCTCAACACCTCCTCATGCTGGGCATCCGGCTGGGCGACCTGGACACGTGAAAGCAAGCGTCTCGCTCGAGACCCCCTCGACACATCTTTATGTTAGCAATCCGCCTGGGCGACCTGGAGACGTGAAAACAAGCGTTTCGCTCGAGAGGTTCTGAACACATCCTCATGCTAGACATCCGCCTGGGCGACCTGGACACGTGAAAACAAGCGTCTCGCTCGAGACATCCTCAACACATCCTCATGCTAGGCATCTGCCTGGGCAACCTGGACGCGTGAAAACAAGCGTCTCGCTCGAGACATCCTCAACACATCCTCATGCTAGACATCTGCCTGGGCAACCTGGACGCGTGATAACAAGCATTTCACCTGAGACATCCTCTGAATTCTGGTCCCCAGGAGAGAAACAATCTATACCATAAAATAAACGTTTCGCTCGAGACATCCTAGACAAACTCTGCAAAACAAGCGTTTCGCTCGAGACATCCGCAACAATCAAAAATGTCTACTTTACCATGAGCTTACCGATCGGGTTTTCAAAAAGCAGCGTTTCGCTAGGGACATCCTCAAAATCTTAATTCGCCGGCCCTACGTCATCTTTTGATTTATCGCAAAAGAACTTCGCCGGCCCTACGCACGTCGATTCCGCGGGTAAGCCCCTGAAAGAAAACCCTGGGCCCGCGCCGCTTCCGGGAAAAACTGCTCTGGGATTGGAACCCGGAACGGAACCGAAAAACAAACGGCGCAGGAACCAACAAACAAAAATGCAAAACGGAACCGATGAAAAAATGGCTCTGTCGCTTCCAGGGCCCATGAAGGACGTACAGCAGCGGCTCGCGCGCAACGGTGACTATCCGTCAGCGCGGGCAACACTCTTAAAATCAGAGCAGAGCGAATTGAGACAACGGGAGTTGGCCTTCGTGAGGGGCCCTCGTCGCCACGGCTGGACGCTGTTTGGAAAACTTGCCACTGTGGACCTGAGGAGGGGTCCCAGACCCAATGTTGTGCTGCCGTTGTCTCAGCTCGCCCTGTTCCGATAGAACATGATCGACCCACGAACACGGAAAGGGATGTAGAAATGTGAAGCATAGCCTCGTTTCCAGAACGTAAACCTTGGGCGACGGGTAATTACAACGCTCATGATAACGATCGTGATGTACCGTGCCACGGGCTGTGCAATACTGCGCCATGCTGTGCCGTGCTGTGCTGTGCTGACTTCAACGCGTCACGCCGCGTTGAACCGTGCCCCGCCCTATTGCATTGTGGATCAAGCCGTCCTTGGCGTCAGAATCGTGGCCGAAACGATTTGGATCTTACGCTCGAACTGCCTGAACGCATAGCTCAGGCTAGTTGTAGTCAAGACGCGCGGGGCGCTCTACCAGCTAGAGCTCAAGATCCGATTCAATTCCGAAACATCGCCCGAGACATTCAGATCCGCAACGGAGCGAACCGAGCTCGACAATGACGGGCGGGGGAGAAACATGCGGGGCGTTCAACCAGCTCGAAATCAAGATCCGATTCCGTTCCGAAGTGGGACGAACGAATCAGAATCAAGGGGCGAATCCTAGCCGAAGCGAAAAGCACCGAGACGACGACAACGCCCCCTCTCGACACCTCCTCAAACGATGAAAGGGCCAGCGTCTCGCGAGAGACACTCTCAACGCATCCTGCAGAAGAAGCTTGTCGCTGCAGGCGAGGACTTCGCTCGAGACCTCATCAACAGGTCCTGCAGAGCGAGCGCTTCGCCCAGACATCCCCAGCACATACTCGTGCAAGTGATCCGCCTGGGCGGCCTGGGTACGTGAAGGCCCGCGCTTCGCTCGAAACACCTCCAACAAATCCTCGAGGCAAAGATTCGCCTGGGCGACGTGGAACAATCGTGAAAACACGTGGGTCCCGTGCGCGCCAGGGCGGAACGAGCGTGCAAGCACATGGCTCTCGTGCGCGCCAAATCGGAAGAAACGTGAAAACACATGGGTCCCTTCCGCCCCAGAGCGGCGCACGCGCGAAAACACGTGGGTCCCTTTTGCCCCAGAGCGCAGCAAGCGTGAAATTACGTGGACCCCTTTCGCGCCGGAGCGGCGCACGCGTGAAAACACCTGGGTCCCTTTCGCCCCAGAGCGGATCAGGTGTGAAAACACGTGGGTCCCTTTCACCCCAGAGCGCAGCAAGCGTGAACTTACACGGGTCACTTTCGCCCCAAAGCGGAGCAAACATAAAAAAACACGTGGATCCTTTTCGCTCCAGAGTGAAACAAGTGTGAAAACACATGGTCCTCTCCAGGAAGCCCCAGGAGACCTCCCCAGAGCCCCAAGACGGAACGTGCCAAGCGATTATGCATCTAGTGCCGATTCGTTGAGTTTGCTTTGCTTTTGTGCTCTCCCTCAAATTTAGAAGGGATAGAGCGCCTCTGGGTGGCCAGGGCGCGTGAAAACACTTGGGCCCCTTTCGACCCAGAGCGCAGAGGGCGTGAAATCACGGCGATCCCTTTCGCTCCAAAGCGCAGTAAACGTGAAAGCACGTGGGTCCCTTTCGCCCCAGAGCGGAGCAAGCATGAGAACACGCGTGCCCCTTTCGCTCCAAAGCGCAGCAAGCGTGAAAACATGTGGGTCCCTGGGTCCCTTCCGCCCCAGAGCGCAGCAAGCGTGAGAACACGTGGGCCTTTTCGCCCCAGAAAATAAAAAAACGTGAAAGCACGTTGTTCTGCTCTGGGGCGAAAGGGGCCCACGTGTGTTCACGCTTGGTCTTTCTGACGGAATGTGTTCACGCGTGCCCCGCCCTGATGCGAAATGGACGCACGTGTTTTCACTCTTGCTCCGCCCTGAGGCGAATGGAATCCACGTGATTTCACGCTTGCTGCGCCCTGGGGGGAAAGGGACACACCTGTTTTCACGTTTGCTCCGCCCTGAAGCGGAAAGGCCTGGGGAGAAAGGGACGGCCTCTCCACCTCTCCAAACGAGCGTTTCGCTTAAGACATCCTCGAAATTCCTGCGAGCCGGACGCGCCATCCTCGAGCGGGCACACAAATAGTAGACTGTCACTAATGTTGTGTGTCTCCGAGCCTCGTCATGTATTAAGGATTCTGTGCGAAACGCTCCGCACCCCGTTTTCCGACGGTCAGCGGACGTCATATTTATCGGGAATCGGGCATTGGGCGTCCACTCTCCGAGCGGGCATGCGCGAAAGGCACTTGTTCCACGCCGAATGTGACTTCACTCTGTTTCTGTTCATCGAAAGAAATCCGCTGGTCCACCCCCAACATTGCACCCAAAGAAAGATTGTCATCCTAAACATGATCGACCCACGAACCCGGAAAGGAACATAGAAATGTAAGGCATGGCAACGCTTCAAAGACACCTGATTGGGCGACGGGATCATGCAATGCTGAGTGTATCGATCTTGATGTACCGTGCCGAAGGCTGTGCTGTGCGGCACCGTGCTGAATTGCTATGCGCCACGCCGAGATTGTGCCCTATAGCGTTGTGGATCGAGTTCTCCTTTGCATCCGAGTCCTGACCGAACTGATCTGGATCTTCAGCTCGAGGGGCCTGAGCACATAGTAGCTGCCCCAAAGCTCATTGACAAGGGGGCATTCCAGGAGGACACGCCGCGTCCCAAGGGACGCGCCAAGCG
The DNA here is from genome assembly GCA_963575745.1 of Prorocentrum cordatum. Lineage (NCBI taxonomy): Eukaryota > Dinophyceae > Prorocentrales > Prorocentraceae > Prorocentrum > Prorocentrum cordatum. Next base: position 530,827 of record CAUYUJ010000681.1, read on the forward strand.
ACGTGCCAGGGGACGTGCCATGGGGACGCACCACGGGACGTGCCATGGGGACGCGCTACGGAACGTGCCAATGGACGTGTCACGGCACGTGCCAGGGGATGAGCCGCGCGACGTGCCAGGGGGACTCACCACGCGACGCGCCACGGGACGTGCAAGGGAACTTGCCAAATTGCAATTCTGAATGTATCGATGTACCGTGCCGAGGGCTGTGCTGTGCTGCGTCGTGCTGAATTGCGATGTGCCATGCCGCGGTTGTGCTCTATAGTAGTGTTGTGGATCGAGTCTTCCTTTGCACCCGAGTCCTGACCGAACTGATCTGGATCTTCAGCTCGACGTACCTGAGCACATAGTAGCTGCCCCACAGCTCATTGACAGGGGGACATGCCAGGAGGACGCGCCGCGGACCGTCCCAAAGGACGCGCCAGGCGACGTGCCAGGGGACGTGCCATGGGGACGCACCACGGGACGTGCCAAGGGGACGCACCGCGGGACGTGCCAAGGCGCCGCGCGACGTGCCACGGGGACGCGCCGCGCGACGTGCCAATGGACGTGCAACGGGACGTGCCAGGGAATGCGCAGCGCGACGTGCCAGGGGGACTCGCCACGGGACGTGCCAAGTTGCAATGCTGAATGTATCGATCTTGATGTACCGTGCCGAGGGCTGTGCTGTGCTGCGCCGAGCTGAGTTGCGATGTTCCATGCCGCGGGTGTGCTCTATAGCGTGGTGGATCGAGTCCCCCTTGGCACCCGAGTCCTGACCGAACTGATCTGGATCTTCAGCTCGAGCTGCCTGAGCACATAGTAGCTGCCCCAGAGCTCATTGACAGTGGGACATGCCAGGAGGACGCGCCGCGGACCTTCCCAAGGGACGCGCCAAGCGACGTGCCAGGGGACGTGCCATGGGGACGCACGGCGGGACGTGACAAAGGGACGCGCTACGGTGCCACGGGACGTGCCAGGGGACGCGCCGCGCGACGTGCCAGGGGGACTCGCCATGGGACGCGCCACGGAATGTGCCAAGGAACGTGCGAGGTTGCAATTCTGAGTGTGTCGATGTTGATGGACCGTGCCGAGGGCTGTGCTGTGCTGCGTCGTGCTTAATTGCGATGTGTCATGCCGCGGTTGTGCTCTATAGTAGTGTTGTGGATCGAGTCCTCCGTTGCACCCGAGTCCTGACCGAACTGATCTGGATCTTAAGCTCGAGCTGCCTGAGCACATCGTCGCTGCCCCAGAGCTAATTCACAGAGGACATGCTAGGAGGACGCGCCGCGGAACGTCCCAAGGGACGCGCCAGGCGACGTGCCAGGGGACGTGCCATGGGGACGCGCTACGGAACGTGCCAATGGACGTGCCACGGGACGTGCCAGGGGATGCGCCGCGCGACGTGCCAAGGGGACTCGCCACGGGACGCGCCACGGGACGTGCAAGGGAACGTGCCAGGTTGCAATTCTGAGTGTATCGATGTACCGTGCCGAGGGCTGTGCTGTGCTGCGCCGTGCTGAATTGCGATGTGCCATGCCGCGGTTGTGCTCTATAGTGCGGTGTATCGAGTTCTCCTTTGCACCCGAGTCCTGACCGAACTGATCTGGATCTTCAGCTCGAGGACCCTGAGCACATAGTAGCTGCCCTAAAGCTCATTGACAGGGGGGCATGCTAGAAGAACGCGCCACGGACCGTCCCAAGGGACGCGCCAAGCGACGTGCCACGGGACGTGCCATGAGGACGCACCGCGAGACGTGCCACGGAACGTGCCAATAGACGTGCCACGGGACGTGCCAGGGGACGCGCCGCGCGACGTGCCAGGGGGACTCGCCACGGGACGCGCCACGGGACGTGCCAAAGAACGTGCCAGGTTGCAATTCTGAGTGTGTCGATGTTGATGGACCGTGCCGAGGGCTGTGCTGTGCTGCGTCGTGCTGAATTGCGATGTGCCATGCCGCGGTTGTGCTCTATAGTAGTGTTGTGGATCGAGTCTTCCGTTGCATCCGAGTCCTGACCGAACTGATCTGGATCGTAAGCTCGAGCTGCCTGAGCACACCGCAGCTGCCCCAAAGCTAATTCACAGGGGGGCATGCTAGGAGGACGCGCCGCGGAACATCCCAAGGGACGCGCCAAACGACGTGCCAGGGGTTGTGCCACGGGGACACACCGCGGGACGTGCCACGGGGACGCGCTACAGAACGTGCCAATGGACGGGACGTGCCAGGGGACGCGCCGCGCGACCTGCCAGGGGGACTCGCCACGGGGCGCGCCACGGAACGTGCCAAGGAACGTGCCAGGTTGCAATGCTGAGTGTATTGATCTTGATGTACCGCGCCGAGTGCTGGGCTGCGCTGCGCCGTGCTGAATTGCGATGTACCGCGCCGAGATTGTGCTCTATGATGTTGTGGATCGAGTCCTCCTTTGCCTCCAAGTCCAGACCGAACTGATCTGGATCTTCAGCTCGAGGAGCCTGAGCACATAGTAGCTGCCCCAGGGCTAATTCACAGGGGGACATGCCAGGAGGACGCGCCGCGGAACGTCCCAAGGGACGCGCCAGGCGACGTGCCGGGGGTTGTGCCACGGGGACACACCGCGGGACGTGCCATGGGGACCCGCTACGGAACGTGCCAATGGACGTGCCACGGGACGTGCCAGGGGACGCGCCGCGCGACGTGCCAGGGGGATTCGCCACGGGACGCGCCACGGAACGAGCCAAGGAACGTGCCAGGTTGCAATGCTGAATGTATCGATCTGGATGAACCGTGTCGAGAGATATAATGTGCTGCGCCGTGCTGGATTGCGATGTGCCATGCCGCGGTTGTGCTATATAGTGTTGAGGATCGAATCCTCCTTTGCATCCGAGTCCTGACCGAACTGATCTGGATCTGAAGCTCGAGTTGCCTGAGCACATAGTAGCTGCCCCAGAGCTAATTCACAGGGGACATGCTAGGAGGACGCGCCGCGGACCGGCCCAAGGGACGCGCCAGGCGACGTGCCAGGGGACGTGCCATGGGGACGCACCGCGGGACTTGCCAAGGTGACGCGCTACGGAACGTGCTGGGGGTAAGCGTTTCGCTCGAGACATCCTGCCCAAATCCTCATGCTAGACATCCGCCTGGGCGACCTGGACACGTGAAAACACGCGTTTCGCCCGAGACATCCTCAACACATCCTCATGCTAGACATCTGCCTGGGCAACCTGGACGCGTGAAACCAAGCGTCTCCCTCGAGACATCCTCAAGATCTGGGCACGTGAAAACCAATATTTCACCTGAGACATCCTCTGAATTCTGGGCCCCAGGAGAGGAACAATCTATAACACAAAACAACCGTTTCGCTCGAGACGTCCTCAACAAATTCTGACTTATACGGCACCCGCGCTCCCAGGGCCACGGTCCCTTGTGAATTACATGGCGCCCGCGCTCCCAGGGCCACGATCCCTAGTAAATTACGCGGCGCCCGCGTTCCCAAGGCCGCAATCCATCAGAATTTACGCGGGATCTGCGGAGCTTCCCATGGGGCCACGAAGCGCTGTCCTGAGTGGCGTTGACGCATGCGGGCCCTGCCAAAGGAACCTTCTGTGGAGCTCCCTATGGGGCCACGAAGCGCTGTACTGGGTGGCCTTGACGCATGCGGGCCCTGCCACTGGAGCCTTCGCTGGTGCTCCCTATGGGGCCACGAAGCGCTATCCTGGGCGGCGTTGACGCACGCGGGCCCTGCCACTGGGGCCTTCGGTGGAGCTCCCTATGGGGCCACGAAACGCTGTCCTGGGTGGCGTTGACGCATGCGGACCCTGCCACTGGAGCCTTCGGTGGAGCTCCCTATGGGGCCACGAAACGCTGTCCTGGGTGGCGTTGACGCATGCGCACCCTGCCACTTGAGCCTTCGGTGGAGCTCTCTATGAGGCCACGAAGCGCTGTCCTGGGTGGCGTTGACGCATGTGGACCCTGCCACTGGAGCCTTCGGTGGAGCTCTCTATGAGGCCACGAAGCGCGGTACTGGGTGGCGTTGACGCATGTGGACCCTGCCACTGGAGCCTCCAGTGGACCCCTTTCTGGGGCCACGAAGCGCTGTCTTGGGTGGCGTTGACGCATGCGGCCTGTGCCACTGAAGCCTTCGGTGGAGCTCCCCATGGGGCCACGAAACGCTGCCCTGGGTGGGTGAAACGCAAGGAAGTGACAAGGCGGATGGAAGGAGGGAGGAGGGGGGGGAGGAGGAGGGGGAGGAGGGAGGAGAGGAGAGGAGAGGAGGAGGGACGCGGGGCGCTGTCTCTTCAAAACGAGGACCCAACAAAGGATGGTTGGGGGAAAGACAGCTGTTGGGGCCGCGAAGTGAAGCAACCATTCAGAGATGCTGCGTGTTCAAAGTGGCTTCCAGGCGCAATATTTACAGCAGGAGTTCCAGCCGCACGTGCGCTCTCACCACCCAGGCCCCGAAAGAGTACCGTCGGGGCGTTGACCTAAGGAAACCTAAATAAGGAACGAGGCCCCTTTTTTTCCATAAGTTAAACTTCGATTTCCGAAAAGCATTCTTTCTTCAGGGCCCCGAGAGAGCAAGTCTACGCTGACCCGGGCACCCATCGAGATGGCAGGGGTGGCACCACAGTCTTGGCGGCTGACGCGCGCAGGAGGCCAGCGGCCCGACCACGAGCTCTCCAGACGATCTTCAGAGGCAAGGCAAGGGCACAGAAGGAAACGGAGCGGCAGGGTCAGGAGTACAGGCGTCAGCGGGAGGAGACGGCCGAGGAGGGGGAGGAGGAGGAGGAGGAGGAGGAGGAGGAGGAGGAGGAGGAGGAGGAGGAGGAGGCCGGAGGGGAGAGGCCGGCAGTGGAGGAGGGGGCCAGATGAACCACCAGACCCAGCCCACCGACCTCGCGGCTGCGACAGGCCGTCTCCAGAGGCTCACGCTGCGGACGGCAGCTTATGCACCTCAGCACAGGCTTCTGGTTGGCACCAGCGAAGGCGAAGCCGTTTACTCATAGCCTCGCTGCGGGGAGAGCCTACGGAGAGCGCGTACGATGACTGGGCAAAGGGCACAACCTGGGACATCCGCACGCACAGGTAGTATGGGAGCTGATCGAGAGCATGGTCGACTACGTCGAGGACTTGACGATGGAGGAAGCCCCAGAGGAGAACTTGGACTGGGCAAGGGCAGTGCTGCAAGGCTGGATGGAAATCCGCCGACCCTGTCGGCGTGTGTGAGGGGCTTTTCCGTTCGAGCCGTCATCTCCGTCATTTTTTGTACTCGTCGTCTCTGTCCTTCCCTTTCCCTGGGAGACCTCTTCCCCTGGGCTCCAGCCAAGCCGACCTTGAGCAACCTCGTAATTGAGTCGAAGGGAAGCCCCTTCCCTTTGATCCCTCCCCCGCCGGGAGGGGGGGGGGGTAGCGACCCCCCCCCCGGGTCAGATACGACGCCCCCCCCTGGGACTCCTCTTCTTCCCCTGGGCTCCAGCCAAGCCGACCTTGAGCAACCTCGTAATTGAGTCGAAGGGAAGCCCCTTCCCTTTGATCCCTCCCCCGCCGGGAGGGGGGGGGGGGGTCGACCCCCCCCCCGGGTCAGATACGACGCCCCCCCCTGGGACTCCTCTTCCCCTGGGCTCCAGCCAAGCCGACCTTGAGCAACCTCGTAATTGAGTCGAAGGGAAGCCCCTTCCCTTTGATCCCTCCCCCGCCGGGAGGGGGGGGGGGGTGTCGACCCCCCCCCCGGGTCAGATACGACGCCCCCCCCTGGGACGCCCCCCCCTGGGACTCCTCTTCCCCTGGGCTCCAGCCAAGCCGACCTTGAGCAACCCCTGGGCTCCAGCCAAGCCGACCTTGAGCAACCTCGTAATTGAGTCGAAGGGAAGCCCCTTCCCTTTGATCCCTCCCCCGCCGGGAGGGGGGGGGGGGTGTCGACCCCCCCCCCGGGTCAGATACGACGCCCCCCCCTGGGACTCCTCTTCCCCTGGGCTCCAGCCAAGCCGACCTTGAGCAACCTCGTAATTGAGTCGAAGGGAAGCCCCTTCCCTTTGATCCCTCCCCCGCCGGGAGGGGGGGGGGGTGTCGACCCCCCCCCCGGGTCAGATACGACGCCCCCCCCTGGGACTCCTCTTCCCCTGGGCTCCAGCCAAGCCGACCTTGAGCAACCTCGTAATTGAGTCGAAGGGAAGCCCCTTCCCTTTGATCCCTCCCCCGCCGGGAGGGGGGGGGGGTGTCGACCCCCCCCCCGGGTCAGATACGACGCCCCCCCCTGGGACTCCTCTTCCCCTGGGCTCCAGCCAAGCCGACCTTGAGCAACCTCGTAATTGAGTCGAAGGGAAGCCCCTTCCCTTTGAAATCCGGGAATGGGCTCCCCCCCTCCCCCCCGGGAGGGGGGGGGGGGTGTCGACCCCCCCCCCGGGTCAGATACGACGCCCCCCCCTGGGACTCCTCTTCCCCTGGGCTCCAGCCAAGCCGACCTTGAGCAACCTCGTAATTGAGTCGAAGGGAAGCCCCTTCCCTTTGATCCCTCCCCCGCCGGGAGGGGGGGGGGGTAGCGACCCCCCCCCCGGGTCAGATACGACGCCCCCCCCTGGGACTCCTCTTCCCCTGGGCTCCAGCCAAGCCGACCTTGAGCAACCTCGTAATCTCTTGCTGCGCATTGCGAACAGGGTCGGCGGCACCGGCCGTCAGGCCTTCGCAATACCGGACATAAAGCACGGCCTGAAGATTGTCACGGAGAGCATCTTCATTTGAAATGTCGCGGAGACGTACAAGAAGAACAAGACGGAGGGGGCCATGGCGGACGGCGTACCAGAAGACGAGGGGAAGATCACCATCGCAATCAGCATGCACCCGCAGCTTCGTCGACGGGCCCACGGACGGAGCTCGAGAGGACGGTGGAGCGCCAGCTCCAGAGCGCGACGCGGAGGCGAGCCTAGGCCTCCTGAGCGCGGGTCCCCAGCACGAGGCTCGCCACAGGAGTTCGGAGGCCAGTTCCTGGAGCCCTCCCCCCACAGCACCCTTCTCCGAAGCAGCTCCAGACATCGGTGTGGAGAGCCGTGAAAAAGCCAAGGCCGAGACCACTGGCCAGGACCCAGAGCTGTTCGGAAGACTCCGAACGATGGCGGAAGCTGGTAGCCGAGGCCCCTCGAGGCGACTCCACGAGCTAGCCAAAGCCTTCAGGGAGCAGAGAAGACAGCAGCTAGAACTTGAGTGTGCTGGCCAAGGCGATCCTGCCAGCAAACAGCCATAGTATTGAACGGCTACTGCAACGCAACAACGACAACGACCTGCTCTCTTTCTCACCCCTCCTGCCACACTACAAGACACGAGTAGGTGGTTACACATGTGGTGGCGATGCAAGCACGCGCGAGCACAGCACACGGATTTTAGTGACTACCAGGCCTATCCCGTCGACAGGTACGCGACCACACACAGTGCGTCTGGTGCTTTGTGCCGAGCAATGGACACGTACGTACCTACGCACCGGCTCTTCGGGAATTCAAGGGCGTACCGAGGGTCGGACGATGCTGACGCACATCCCGGCGCCCCTACCCTTTCAACCTCCGCAGCCAAAGGCTCCGACGCCTTTCCGACGCCAGCACCGGCACTACAGACTGTATGATGGTGGGGGACGACTGGGTCCAGCTCTGGACCAAATGTACATAGAAAGGGAGGGCTGAGAAGCATGTGATGTGACGTTCTCGGCGTGTCATAACATGAGATTGTCTTAATGTTCTCTCGAGCCTCCTGAAGTCCCTTGGGAGGCCCCGTCCAGGGCCCTCGAGAGGCCCTATATGGGGTCCCCTCCAAAGCCCATTGCACGACTTCGAGGCAGGCATGCGAGCATTGCTACTACGCAGTATCCTCTCGGCTCACGACTAAGCTGTCTCTTGGGACTGGTCCCAGAAATCTACATACATACAGGTGAACTTCGGGAATTGCGACGAGGATATTATCCTTGTCGACCTTGATGGAGAGGAAAGTCGAACGGAAATCAGCCAGCCCTCTTCAAAACTGGCCCTGGGGACAGATGATCATCCTATAAGAGAACCCTGGACCTAAGCCCTCTCCGGGAAAAAACACAAAGCAATTCAAACACACACACACACCAGCGCAACGGATAAACCTGAGATAATGATTCCTTCATCAACTTGGGCTGAGCCTCTTCTAAATTCCAAAGCGTCGTCACTATTACATGTACCTCACCTTCAGCTTGCCATCCGCTTGCCTCTGGCAGAAAGAATAACCCTAATTGGGATCGCGCCGGACTTTGATTTTCTTCCGCGGCGACCAGGTGTGATCTGCAGAGCGGCGGCTATCTGCTCCGAGGTCTCATCGCTGGGGGCGCTTGCCCAGCGCGTCGGTGCCATAGAAGCTATCCTCGTCCCAGTCTTCTCCCTGACTCTCCTTGAATGCCCTGGTGACGAACGCGAACGGGTTCATGATGCGGCCTGGCCGCTTCGGGGCCACAACGGCGATCTCCTTTCCGGCCCACTCGCCAGCGACGCCCGTGGTGAATACCCAGCCAGGCTGCCTCGCGAGCTTCAGATATGTCTGCTGGACACGCCCGCCGACCTCGTAGAACATCTCGTGTTGGAGGCGGCCGCGGGGTCTGAGCTGGTTGGGACCCCAGAACATTTGCCAGAGGGAGGACGAGCCCGAATCAGGACAACGTCGGTCCCCAGACCCCTCCCTGGGTCCACCTGGTGCTAGTTTTCACAACAGATCTGTGTTTGACGGTCCAGGGGCCCGAAGACGCCCCCCGGAGGCCGAAGCAGGCAAACAGACTTCCTGCACCCAGCGCCTCCAACCTGCCAGCCCTTCCTGCCGGTCAGAATCCGTGCTAGGCCACCTCAGACCCCCAGCCGGCTCCAAATCTCGTCCACCACCTCGAACACCTGCTTCTCCTCGATGGCGGTGGTCCACTCCCCGCTCCTGATCTTCGCCATCTCCCTCGGATCCTTGGTGCTCGCGAGCCGGGCGCTCGCCAGGGCCCCGTGTAAAAAGGGGCTTTGACAAACCAAGACATTGGCACTCCTCCTCCTCCTCCTCCTCCTCCTCCTCCTCCTCCTCCTCCTCCTCCTCCTCCTCCTCCTCCTCCTCTCTGCCCATCGGATCCATAGATTATAAGAAAAATCATGGAGGCCTCGCGCGGCACGCAATTGTTGCATGATCTTTGGCCACAGTGTGTCGAAACAATGCTTCGTATAAAAAAGAAGAAGAGAGCAGACACAATGCTTCAGCAACCGTCGTCGACACTCAGATGCCGCCACGTGCCGACTGCCAGGCTTTTTGTACATCTTGACACGGCTGGGGAGGCACGGCACAATCGAGGAGGAGGATCCACAAGAAGAGGGGGAAAAGACAAAAGCGTGGTGTGGGCATCCCCGATGGGTCTGCCAGCCGTTCCCATACATACACCAGGGACGCAACGGAGGAGGAGACGCAATGGAAGAGGACCCTGGGTCGAAACATGTTCCATTCTTCGTTCCCAAACGCCTAATCTCTTGATGTGTTCCATACGCGGCCCCCGGAAATCCCGACCCCTTCCCCAGGGCCGGCTTTTCTCATCCAAATCCTTTGATGACAGTCCCGGAATTCGGCAAGGGGCCCCTGGAGGCCGAAATCGGCCAAAAACCGTCCGTCTCGACTTTCTTCACGACGCGAGCACGTCTGGGCTTCATACACGTGGAATGTTCAAAGTCCTGGCTGGCAACGCCCTGGTTCACGAGGCCCTGAGCTTGTCCAGTCGGGGCCTATCCGCACGCCTATCTTGGTCAGCGCCCTGTAGCTCTTGGTGGGCACCTCGCCCGGCTCGTACGCCGCTGCCCGCCCGACGCCCCCGCCGCGAGGCCGCGGACCCAGACGCCCAATGTCTGGATACGTTCAATGCGCGGTCCCCGGAAATCCCGACCCTCTCCTCAGGGCCAACTTTTCATCATGAGTCGCTTGTTCGATGCGGCCGCTGGACCCCTTCTTGTTACTGATACGATTGTTCCTTCTCCCTGTTTTCTTTAGGTGGGGGGGCTGCATCATTAGCGCCATCGAATGCTATCCGAACTCTTTTGTGCGATTCTTCTCCTCCTCCCCTTCCTCCACCACCTCCTCCTCCTCCTCCTCCTCCTGTTGGGGATTCACGTAATGATTCCTGTGGTGGTGGGTTAGACGTCCTCCCCCAGGGAGGGGGGGGAACTAACAAAACAACGGTGGCGGGCGGGAGGGGGTCAGTGCTTGTTCTCTGTTCTCCCTTCCCCCGCCAAGTATCCGAATTAAGGGTTCCTTGATGACGGAATCCTCAAGCAGAGACCCCTGCTCAAGGCATCCTTACTGAAAGAACCATTACTGGAGGAAGTAACCGTAGGGAATCCTCAATACCGAGTTCACGACTGAGGGGCTCCTCACTAAAGGTATCCCCGCTAGGGATTTCACACCTCGGGCTCTTACTCAGCCTCCTCGCTACAGGAATCCGCACTAAGGAATAGTTGATAGAAGGCGTCCTTACTGATCAATGCTGGCCGAACGCGTGCCCACGAAAGGTTTCCCACTAAACGGGTCCATACTCGGGCTCCCTTGGTACAGGCGTCCTTACGAATGAAAATGTACTAACATAATCGACCCACGAGCCCAGAAAGGGGTATAGAAATGCAAGGCATGGCAACGTTTCAAAGACACCTGATTGAGCGACGGGCAGATCCAATGCTGAGTGTATCGATCTTGATGTACCGTGCCGAGGGCTGTGCTCTGCTGCGCCATGCTGAACTGCGATTTGCCATGCCTCGATTGTGCCCTATAGCGTTGTGGATCGAGTCCTCCTTTGCACCCGAGTCCTGAGCGAACTGATCTGGATCTTAATTAAGCTCGAGCTGTCTGAGCACATAGTAGCTGCCACAGAACTAATTGACAAGGGGGTATGCCAGGAGGATGCGCCGCGGAACGTCCCAAGGGACGCGCCAGGCGACGTGCCAGGGGGCGTGCCATGGGGACGCGCCGCGGGACGTGCCAAGAGGACGCGCTACGGAACGTGCCAATGGACGTGCCACGGGACGTGCCAGGGGACGCGCCGTGCGACGTGCCAGAGAGACTCGCCACGGGACGCGCCACGGAACATGCCAAAGAACGCGCCAAATTGCAATGCTGAGTGTATCGATCTTGATGTACCGTGCCGAGGGCTGTGCTGTGCTGCGCCGTACTGAACTGCGATGTGCCATGTCGCGATTGTGCCCTATAGCGGTGTGAATCGAGTTATCCTTTGCATCCGAGTCCTGAGCGAACTGATCTGGATCTTGAGCTCGAGGTGCCTGAGCACATAGGCCAGAAGGACGCGCCGCGGAACGTCCCAAGGGACTCGCCAGTCGACGTGCCAAGGTACGTGCCGTGGGGACGCGCCGCGGGACGTGCCAAGGGGACGCGCTACGGAACGTGCCAATGAACGTGCCACAGGACGTGCCAGGGGACGCGCCGCGCGACGTGCCAAGGGGACTCGCCACGGGACGCGCCATGGAACGTGCCTGCCAAGGAACGCGCCAAATTGCAATGCTGAATGTATCGATCTTGATGTGCCGTGCCGAGGGCTGTGCTGTGCTGCGCCGTGCTGATCTGAGATGCGCCATGCCGCGAGTGTGCTCTATAGCGTTGTGGATCGAGTTATCCTTTGCATCCGAGTCCTGAGCGAACTGATCTGGATCTTGAGCTCCAGCGGCCTAAGCACATAGTAGCTACCCCAGAACTAATTGACAGGGGGACATGTCAGGAGGACGCGCCGCGGAACGTCCCAAGGGACGCGCCAGGCGACGTGCCAGGGTCGTGCCATGGGGACGCACCGCGGGACGTGCCAAGGGGACGCGCTACGGAGCGTGCCGGGGACAAGCGTTTCGCTCAACATATCCTGCCCAAATCCTCATGCTAGACATCCGCCTGGGCGACCTGGACACGTGAAAACAAGCGCTTCGCTCAACACATCTTCAACACATCCTCATGCTAGACATCCGCCTGGGCGAACTGGACATACGAAAACAAGCGTCTCGATCGAGACTTCCTCAATACAGCTTCATGTTAGACGTCCGCCTGGGTGACCGTGAAAACAAGCGTTTCGCTCGACACATCCTCAACACATCCTCATACTAGACATCCGCCTGGGCGACCTGGACGCGTGAAACCAGGCGTCTCGCTTGACACATCCTCAACACATCCTCGTACAAGACATCCGCCTGGGCGACCTGGACACGCGAAAACAAGCGTCTCGATCGAGACTTCCTCAACACATCCTCATGCTAGACATCTGCCTGGACGACCTGGACGCGTGAAACCAAGCGTCTCGCTCAAGACATCCTGGAGATCTGGGCACGTGAAAACAATCATTTCACCTGAGACATCTTCTGAATTCTGGTCCCCAGGAGAAAAACAATCCATAACACAGAACAGGAGTTTCGCTCGAGACATCCTCAACACATTCTGAAAAACAAGCGTTTCGCTCGGGACGTCGTCAAACATCATTTCGCCAGCCCTCTTCCGGTCTCGTTATATTTTCCGCAAATAATTTCGCCGGCCCTCTTCTCGTCGATTCCGGGGGTAAACCTATTAGAAGAGAACCCTGGGCCAGAGCCCCTTCCGGGAAACAAGTCCTTACTAAAGTTCCTTCACTGACAGGACAACTGTCTAAGGGCCCATTGCTACAACCATCCTTACTGAGGCACTCCAGCAATGGCCCCGGTGAAGGCGTTCGCATGGCGTCCCAGAGAGGTATCAGTGGCTGGGCTTTGCGTGAATGTGAAGGGGGAGATCCGGGCAGAGACAGAGAGAGCAACCACTTCCTTCTGCAACATGCCCCCTCTGTGCTGTGGGCTGTGCGGGAGAGCAGCCATGCCCCCCCCCCAGACAAGTCCTCCTCCCCAAGGACTCCTTACTAAAGGGCTCCGTGCTCCTGATCCCTTACTTGCGGCATCCTGTGAAAATCGATCCCTAATAAAGGAAGCAGCACATATACCTAACTACAGGGGTACTGGCCGAGGGGGGCCCTTACGACAAACATCCTCATGGATGAGGGCATTACTAAGGATATCCTCACTTGGGACCGCTTAATGCAAGACATACACAAGATGAGCCGTTCCTAAAGGAGACCTGCATAGTGAGCCCTAACTGCAGGCATCCTTACCGAGGGGACCCTCATTACAGCCATCCTCACTAAGGACCCCTCACCCAAACTGATCCCTCTACTATACCAAAGGGTTCCTGAGTAAAGGCATTCTGTCTAACGGGTTCAGCGTCAGGGCGAAGAACGCCTTAACAAATCCTTAATACTGATCCCTCACGAAGTAGCACGAGCATTGAACCCTTACTGCATGGATATATACTGAAGCGACCCTTCCTAAAGGCATCCTCTCTAAGGACTCATTACTAAAGGAATCCTTACTAAGGACCCCTTGCCGAAAGGCATTCCTACTGACGAGTGCCCACCAGATGCATCCGCACGAAAGATTCTTCATTCCACGGGCCCTTCTTCAGGTTCCCTTGATACAGGAAAAACATGCTAGTGGATGCTGTCTGAGGACCAGTCACTGAAAGGAGTGCTTACTAAAGGTCCCTTGCTACAAACATCCTGATTAAGGTTCTCCAGCAATGGCCCCAGTGAAGGCGTTCGCATCGCGCCCCACAGGGGTATCAGTGGCTGGGCGTTGCGTGAATGTGCAACGGGAAGAGGGAAGAGGAAGAGAAGGAAAGAGAGAGAGAGAGGGAGAAAGAGAGAGAGAGAGAGAGAGAGAGAGAGAGAAACAACTTCCTCCTGCTACTTCACCCCTCTGTATCGTGGGCTGTGTGAAGGAGCACCCAGGCGCACCTCCCATTACTCAGGATCCCTTTACTAAAGGCATCATGAATCAGGAATCCTTACCAAAAACAAATACTTAAAAAGGAATTCTTACTACAGGAACCGAGAGAGAGAGAGGAGGAAAGTAGACAATCAAACAACTGAAAGAGAGAGAGAGAGAGAGAAAGAGAGAACAACAAAGAGAGAGAGAGAGGGGGGAGAGATGGGGGGAAAGAGGGATAGAGAGAGGACAAACAAAAGAGGGAGAGAGCGAGAGAGCAACCAATTCCCTCCTGCGTCTCCCCTTCTGTGGTGCGTGGTATGTTTGTGTGTTTGTGTGTGTGTGGGAGAAGAATTTCCCAGCAAAAACAACATGTCCCCCTCGAGCAGACACCCTCAGACAGTGCCTCATGTAAATCGCGATGGTGGAGGGCGAATGGCAGTGATGAAGACGATGATGAGAATGAGGAGGGGAAGGACGAGGAAGAACAATAGTAACGATGATACGATGAGAAGATGAAGCATGAGGCGTGAATACGTCCCAGGTCTCGTGTGGCAGAACGCAAGCTCCACTATGCCCTGGCCTCCACGCACTCGCGATCCTGAGGGCCCCAAGAGGCCGAAAACGACGAGAAACCTCCTCGGTCTTGGCCTTGACTCCTCCAGATTGTTGGGCGTCTGGGGAAGCTGCGGGCACGCGGTGCGGGCGGCCGAGACCCGCGAGTCCCTGGCGAGCCACAGCCCGGCTGGCCGGGCGGCGCAGCGCGCACCGCTCAGGCTGGCCACTCCGGCGCGGGCCGGGGCGGCGAGCGCCAGGAGCAGCGCGGCGACCCACGCCGCACAGCAGCCTCGAAGGGCGCAGCGGAGGCCCAGCCGGCGGCCCGCGGGCCGCCGCGCCGCCATGTGAGCGACGAAGAGAAGCGGGTCTGAAGAGAGATGGCATGGCGACCTCACGCGGTGATTTACGCGGGCCGCCAGCGCAGCACGGCGCTCTGGAAACGAGGGCGCTCACGCGCGTCCTCACGCGGGCAGCTGACGCGCGAATGTCCGCGCAGTCGAACCCGTTTTTCTGCGTCGCTGATGTGGGCGCCAGGCCCCCCCCGCGGTCGGCCAGGGGCGGCGAGCTGGGCGTCGTCGTTGCGGAGCCCAGCCGGCTGCGGGCTGACCGGGTCAGCGGCACGCGAGAGGGACCCTGGGCAGGAGTCACCTTTGATGCGCGGCCTGCCGATCGCTGCGCAGCACGCGACGGTGGCAGCCTGCGTGCCTGGGTTTAACGAGTTGGCCCCCCGCGCCCCCCGAATGCCGCTTAGGCGTAGCCCGCCCCCTGCTCTGCCTCCTCCTCCTCCTCCTCCTCCTCCTCCTCCTCCTCCTCCTCCTCCTCCTCCTATTCCTGCTCCTTCTCCTCCATCGCCCCCCTCCCCCGTCCCTCTCGCAACGGGGCGCGCGACGATTTTCTTTGGCGCCGTCGCCGCCTCGGCCAGCAGTGGAACGTTTTCCGAATTCCAGATCGCGAAGCCGTGGGGATCCCGATGGCTGCTTCATATCCCTGACGTAAAGCGCGGGCCCCATAAGGAGGCGGCTCCCTCTCGAGACTTCCTCGCGATCTACTCACAAACCAGACTCCCGCCCAAAAGTGACGATAGTCGCAGGATCCAGATGACCCGCTCGGGTTCAACCAAGGAGGCGGAGACCCCAAGAGGGAGGGGGGGTCCCGCCCAAGACCTACTCGTCATTCACTCACAGACGAAGCTCCTGCCCGAGACTTCACGTGGATGCGGGCTCGAGAAACCCATTACCAGGAATGGATTATCAACATGAAGTGGGGACCCTGCTAGGAGGGATTCCCGCTCGATACGCCCTCGCGATCCATTCACAAACGAAGCCCCCGCTCGAGATTTCCCCCATGCGGCCCATAAGGAAGGGTTCCCGCTTGAGATTCACTCGCGATTCAGCCACAGACAGGGTTCCCGCTTGAGAAACCCTCCACATTCATGCCTGAGGGGCCCAAAGATGATGACACTTACAAGTTTCAGATGACCCGCTCGGATTACCTGCATAATGAGGGGGCCCTACAAAGAGGGGATCTCGCTAGAAATTCCCTCGCGATTCAATCACCAACGAAGCCCCGTTCGAATCTTCCCCCCCTCTCCGGCCTGGCGAGCACAAAGATTACGACTGTCGCAAGATCCAGATGACACGATCGGATTGCCAACATGAAACGGGGACCCATAGGGAGGGACTCCAACTCGAGGTTCCCTCGCGATTCACTCATAGTCGGGATTCGGGCCTGAAGAGCCCACTACCCGTTCGCACTATCAGCAGGAAGTGGAGATCCTGAACGGAAGGGCTCGCACTCGAGATTTCCTCGCGCTTCACTCATAGATGAGACTCCTGCTCGAAACCTCCTCTAGATGAGCGTATGTGTGTGTGTGTGTGTCAATTGTGCGCGTGACAGAATACTGTGTGCGATGGTGGTGACAATGGTGATGATCAGCGATCAGAATGGGATGGTGATGGTGTGATGACGGTGGAGTGATTGTGATGGGGAGGAGAAGGTGGTGAGGAGAGGTGCGAGGACATGCGATGTGTGTGAGAGAGGATGTGGATCAGTGAGTTGATGATGAAGATGATGCTGTTGATAATGGTGATGATGGTGGTGGTGATGACGACGATGCTGTTGATGATGGTAATGCTGATGTTGATTGTGATGATGATGGTGGTTTTGATGCTGATGATGGTGATGATGATGATGATGATGATGATGCTGATGCTGATGCTGGTGATGATGATGGTGCACGAGAGTGGTGCATGATGGACCGTCGCCGAAGCGGGCCAGTTCGTTGCACAGTATGCCGCTTAGTTGTTTGTGGCGTCCAGGGCTGCGGCAACGGCGGCTCGGTGTTGGTCAAGCGTCAGCTTGTCCCCATGGACCACCGCAGCGTTCGCCTTATGGTAAGTATGCGAAGCGAGCACGGCCAGTCGCAACGCACCAGCACGCGAGAACGGGCAGCTCGCACAGTTGTAATCGCGGTCGGCTCCGATGCCGAAAAAGGTGAATGGATTGGAGGGGAGGCCTTGGAGGCAGCGCAGCACAGGACAGGTGAGGTAGTGAGAAATAAAATCAGACTGCGCGCAGCCAAAGAAGCAGTCGACTACCCCGCAGGCATGAACACGATAGCTCGTCTTCCATCCGCCAGCACGGGTCTTGAGGATTGACCACTGCCAGGCGGGCTCGGATTTCTTCACGATCGAAAAACACTCCCCCCGCCGCTCGCCGACCGCCCCGACCGCTAAAGCAAGGAGCCCACATGCGTGGAGGCGCTTGGCGAGAGTGGTGTCGAATTTGTTAGGGCAAAGATTGGCGCGCAGGAAAGTGGCGATTGCCCTCTGCGGCTTGGGCTTCTGAGCAACTGCGCTTGCCGCTGCCACCTCCATTCTCCCCGCGACCTGGGCAACATGCCAGGTCTGGATTGGGGCGCTGCGCCTTGGAGGTGTGTGCGCGCGCGTGCGTGCGTGCGTGTGTGTGTGTGTGTGTGTGTCGCCAGCACATTGCCCAACAGCACCCTCCCAGGCTCGCTCTCCTTGGGCGGACCATCTACGTGGGGCCATGGGCGCTTCAATACCAGGACGACTTCCGCCACTGGATGCGGGACGCCAGCCGCAGGCGCAGGTGGGCACCGGGACTAGGACACGACTGGCAGATCCTGGCGCACAACAGCTGTTTCACCGCAGCCTACCACGTTCTCAAGTTCATGGCCAATGGGCTGCCCGGTCAGGCCAGGTAAAGGGAAGCACGCGACCGACTACCCCACAAATGCACCGCATGCAGGAGACCAGGCAAGACGGTCTGGCGCACCACATCCCGAAACACCCCAGGGCAGGCCTAGCGCGAACAACGTCTCGGGCCCTGGAACCACATGGACGCCAAATGGGCCGCCCTCGACACCGCCCACATCCTGGAAGACTCTCCCCCGCGGCGACTCCTACGCGGGAACGCACCATCCTTGAGTCCTGCGCCGCAGCTCTCGCCAAGCCCCTACGGCTGCTGCCCACTACTGCGCGGCGAAGCCAGCAGCGAGACTTGGTGCGTTGCTGTCGCGATCGCCTGGCACCTAGTGCGGCCCGACAATTCTCCGCTCACAGTGACCGGCGCCATCCTGCAGCTAGGAACGCACTGCCGAACACTGGCCGCCACCTTACACCAAATATGCTACCGCCACACCATTGCCCTGGCCCACCAGCCCCTTGACCCGGACACCGCCGCCAACCTCGTGCGGGCCGTGATTATCCCCGACAGGACAGACGACCTCCCCGACGACAGCCCGCAAGACGACATCCCCTACGCTACCAACGACGGCACCGCCGACGCATGGGCTCGCAGCGACAACCCCTACACTGGCTGCGTGCCCAACAACGTGGCCCACCTTCTGATGGGATCGGCGCAGCCCCACTAAACCCGAAGCGCCCAACGAGCGGGGGAAGAAATTCGCAGGCTTCCCATCTCCAATGACCAGGTGCCCGCTGAAACCACACTACTCCACCTGTGCTGTGAATCCGCAACTGGAGGGTGGCTCCTCGCAGGCAGAGGGTGGATCCCCTGCCCCAGAACCGCAGACAACAACGCCACCGCCAGGTGGGACTACCGGCAGAACATGCAGGCAGCAATGTCAAACCCTCCGCTCCTCCGCACCCATCGACAGGCGAACCGAAACCACCGTCCCAAGGTCACCTCTTCCCGACTAGGACTGCGCTAAGTGGCCCATGGAGGTTACGTTCGACGGCGGGGCACGATCCATTTGCGGCCGACCAACGGTGGCAGGGGCTGGAGCCACGCTCTGGCGACGCAACAACGACGGGACCGCGCCCGCCCGTCTCGCCTGATGCATTGCTGCCCTACCCGGCAGAACTAACGCGCAAGTCGCAGAAGCGGCAGGGTGCCGCGCCGGACTGAGCGCACTGGCGCACACGAACCGCTCGGTCAGAGCTGCCCGCATCGTCGGGGACAACCTGGCCGCCATTAGGTACGGCGCTGGTACCGGCAGGTGCCGGTGACTTCCGCTGGCCACGCAAATGGACACGGGGCTCAGACCCCTCGCCGAAAGAGGCTGGACCATGTCCTGGCAGGCGGTCCGACGCCGCCTGAACGTGGCCAGTCACAGGCTAGCCACCCTAGGAGTGTTTTGGGCAGACGCCCTACACTCAGCCAGCAACGACACGGTCAGTACCTGGACCGTATGGCACGACCGCCCAGGCTCCGAAACCGAACCCCCTCCTCTCCTTCCCCTCCCCCATCTCTTCCCCTGGACCCAGACAGCCTCGCCGCCGCCGCTGACGCCCTGGAAACTGCCGCTACCAAGGATGCCAGACGCCCCCAGCGGATCGATCGATCGGACTTTGCGCGCTTAGGCCAGCCGCCCCAACCCCCCGCAGCGCGCTGCCCACCTAGAAGGTGCACCGCCAACCTCATCTGATTTGCAACGGTTAGTTGCCCCCCAGCGTGACCCACCAGCAGCATGGTCCCACCCGCCAGATGGCCTGCCTGCCTGGCCCCTGACCCAAGCGGCCCCACCACGGCCCCTGGACGAAAGTCGAGGTTCCAAATGCCCGTACATGCGGTGGGCAAAGGCGCAAGCCGTGCGGGAAGTTCGTGAACGAAAGGGGCAACTTCTACGACAAAAGGGCATATGATCGCACAGCAGAAATCGCACAGCATGCCCGACCCCCAGCAATGGACAGGAGGTGGAGACCTGTGGACCCTAACGCAATGACAGCCCACCCCCGACATACCCCGGAAGCAATACCCAGGATGGCTGCGAGGAACCCATCTTGCCATTGACGGCGTCGGGATGGAGGACGAATGAGAGCTCAAAGAGAGGGGCCTGGGACGCCGTCCCAATCTGCTATCCCCCGCCCAACGCTAGCGACAACTGGAGGATCCCCCCAAGCACATGTACCAACATCGACGCCGTCAAAGACCCCTGGTGGGGCATGGGCATCAAGGACACCTCCCATGAGGATGACATTCAGAACATGACACAAATGGCTCTGGCGCGTATGTCGCGGACGCCCAACGAGCCGACACTCCCTGTCCCTGACGGCACTCGTCACCCGCGCGACACGCGAACAGGACCAAACGGGGCGCCAGCAGACCCCCCGGCCGCCATGACCATCCCCGTTTCCGACGCCGACCCCCCTCTGCCCCCCGTGCACCTGCCCGAAGCCTCCCCGCAGCGACGACAGCCTGACGGCCCTCCACCCAGCCGACGACCTCGCGCTCCCAGCCGCCACCAGGGCGGCACGAGCCGTGCAAGACACGTACGCTCACCCCGGGCACCAGCCCCCAGCGCAGCACATCAAGCGGCCCACAGGCCCCATAGACAGGGCAATCACCCTACCAGACAAATGGCAGTGGGACCACCAGGCAAAATGATGAAGGCTCTATCAAGTGTTTGAGATTGAGCAATTCGCCAAGATTGAATCCGAAGAAGACGTGACCAGCTAAACGAGGACAGAGCTACGCAAGCGGCGCAGCTGTGATCGAGACGCGGGCATCCAAAAGTACGACACCAATCACTCCCCCAAACATTGTGCGAGAGTGGAGGCTGCAGAACCAGCTCCGCAACCACACAGAAGGCGAATGGGAACACTACCTCTTCGCCTGGGACGGCGACTGGCACCTCGACTGGAACAGGGACGACCTACACGAGCTCACACTCCTGGTCTCACGCAAGTCGCCCATCACCGGCCGCATGTCCGCGGCCCGCCCCGCGTGGCCCCCCTCACTCGGGGCCCGCGCCACTGAACATCGGAGCGGACGCAGCCCCATGAGCTGCCCGATGGCCGGGAGAGACACCAGGAAAGGGCAGACCATCCACCCCCTTGACACGACTGCTGACAGACCCACACAGCGTCTCGCGCGAAGAAGCAATTGTTCGGGAAGAAGATCATCGCATGATTGCGGGGTACCACCTCGAATCTTGAAGCCACCCATCGCAGTGATGGCTCTTTCAAAAGAGTTACGGCTGCTCCATGTTTCCCAAATGCTGCCTTTTGTTGCTAATGATGCGCTTGTCGTTGTTCGTGATGTTGTAGTTGTGGGCGTTCATGAAGACTGTGCTGCACATCTTGGGTGACTGCGAAACCTGGAGCGTAGCCACTCTCACAGGCATAAGCTGCTCAAATACGATCAACGGGCGTTGGTCTGGCGTGTTGTCTTCAGGACAAGATGCAAGCAAGGTGATCCCTCCGTCTCGCGCTTCGTCTGCTGTGGTAGACCTTGTAGGTCTACGGGGTTGTTGGCGAACGCCATGGATCTCCAGATCTAGGATGATTGCTGGTGTCAGCGTGAATCGCTCCATTCTGTGCAATTCGCTGCGCCGTTTCCTGGTCTTGTAGCAGCAGAGCCCCCTGGCATTTCAGGGGGGGGACGCGTCTTTGAAGGAAAACCAGCCTCCAGAACAAATCCTGTTCTGGAGGGGGCCTTCGCCCAAAAACGAGAAAGGCTCCTGAACAGGCTTTGTCTTGGAACTCGGCTGGCCCCGCGGCGAACTGAGCGGCCGCCGTCGCGGTTAACTACGCGAGCGCCGCCGCGACCGACGCTGCGGCCAAAGCCGGGCCAGCGCCAGGCTCGGCGCCGCCGACGTGGGCGGACTGGGCGATCGACCGACGCAAACAAACGACGAGGGCGAGGCGAACGCTACGACCCACTGGCCGACAACGACCGAACGACGAACGAACGACGGCAAAGACGACCCGACAAACGACAAACGACTGTGAGTATGTACGCATGTGGTACAAACATACAAATATACATGTACTTATAGATACACATAGATATATGTGTATAGACATAGCAAGCATGCGCAGAGACATGCAGAGGGAGGGACGGACAACGAGACAAATGCAGAGGGATATTAGTGCAAGAGGAGGAAAGGCGCGAGCAAGCGAGAGAAGGCTTGAGAGAGATATGCATTTTGCACGAAAAGCATACTCCATGCAATCGATTTCGAAATATCGAAAGCGCATCGCGCACGCAGTCTGTACCAGCAGGGCGGACCCCGAAGAATGGCGGCCCACAAAAGAGCCGAAGAGCAACCCAGGGCACCGGCGCCACTCGGGGACAACCACGGCCAACGAAAATCTAACGCGCGGAACAAGCCAAGGCATGGGAACCCGACTGCTGCAGACTCGGGCCACGAAGCATCCGTCGCACAGAAAAAAACCAGGGCAGTGAGACCAATAGCAGCAGCAGTGGTCCGACTACCTCCAATGAGCCCCCCTACATCGGTCTCGGACGGCAACTTTCGCGATCGGGGAAGGGGTATGACCGGATTTTGTGCAAACTGTCTTTAAGGGCGCAGCCCGCGCGTAATGCCCATCGTTGCGCCCCCGCTTGCGAGCGCGACACTTCCCTCGGTGCCGTCTCGTTTCACCTGGCCCCGCACATTGTTCGGTCACCTCCCCCGCGCGCCCACCTGGGCCATCGCGTGCCCCCGCGCACACGAACCACGAAAATACGACTGCCAGGTTGAGCTAGACTCTCGCGGCTCTCGCGCAACGCAGGCGCGCGTCAACGCGCTCTGAGCAGGCTTGCCAGGGCAGAGAATATCACGAAAGAACCACCGCCTGAACGCTGCCTGAAATCCGGACTTCTGATTTTTCATCGCAAGTAGGCGCGTTCGAATTTTACAACAGCCATTTGGGCGCCAACTCTGGGCATTCGAACGCAACAAATTGTCGGCGCGAGCGCGGCGGTATCCCGCCGACAACCATCTCGCGGATACTCTCGGTCGCGCCTCAGACAACAGGTCCGCAGAAGTTTCGCGGTCGATGTCCATGAAAGGCCCTACTGCTCGAATCGAGCAGCGCAAGCATATCGCGCGCCTGATGGCACATGATACGTGGGACTATACGTCCACAGTCCGAACCGCGACAATGCACATGCGCGCAGCGAGTAGCCCACGTAGGCCGCGCACCGCACCCTCGACGCAGTAGCGCGCCCCACTTACTCAAAGCTATCGAAATGGCACAATAGACGATGCAAATGCGGCGTTGGAATGTCCGCTTCCCCCCCGCGCCTGCCGACCGACGCGCCAGCGAAATCGAACAAAACACGCACTCAATTACAACGTACGCAACGACCTCGTTTGCGCCGCGTCTCTTGCCATTATTCTGACCCCTCTTTTCCCTTTGTACGCTCTAGACAACGAGCGCGGCATGCAAGGCCGTGCCAGGGAAGCTGAATGCACTTGTGCCATCCAGCGAAGCCCAACGGCAAGCGGGACGGAGGCGAGGAGGGCGCCAAGATCGGTCGGCGCCAAGTCGGAAAGCTGGATCGGAAAGGAAAAGTGCGCGGGACTTGGCTGCGGCGGCACGGTATCGAGATCGGATCGGCTCGGCCGCGCCAGGGTGCACCCATGGCGCTGTGCAGGCATCGGGCCGCATCGGATCGTCGAACTGCTGGAGTCGAGTCGGATCGGGCTGGTCGAGATCGACACCGAATCGGAGCGGGATGAGCCCTGCGGGGCCCTCCCACGGCCTCCGGTAGCTCCAGCCTCTGACCATGCCTAGGAGCTGGACTGGCAGGCGCCACGAGCCGCATGCAGAGCCCATTCATTCGAGAGCGCTTCTGTTTGGGAGTAGCCCCCGAGGCTTCAACGTCGAGCAACCTTGACTAAAATCGGGCTTGGAGGAGACGGGCCCCATATCCTGTAATGCCAAAGCTCACGAAGCCCAACAGGGAAACTCAACGCCAAGAATACATCGAACAACCCTTTACACTATGCCGCTACGCTGCAGCGGTTTGCGAAGGACCTCAATGCCGAAACGAGTCTCTGCAGTTCCTTGACAAAAGCAATATCGAGCAAGGCAATCGCGCGCCGTGCGCTTCGCACGCGAGGGCTGCCTCCGGCTAGTACTGATCGGCCTCTTCCGCCTTCTATTCCGGTTACCCTCTTGTCTCCGCTCTTCAACCATGGCCCCCTTCAGTCCAAACATACCCCTCCTTATCATTAACACCCTTTTCCTCCCATCCTCATCCTCCTCCCCCCAGCATCATCGACAAACATCCTCGCCGACGTCAGAATCCTTTTCATTCTCAGCCCCAAAATCGAAACCACAATCATCGTCATCACCGTCACCATCATCACCACCGTCATCATCATAATCGGCGCCATCGTTGTCATCCACCATTCATTAACCATCATTGTCACCGTCATCATCGTCACCACCACCACCACCACCATCATCAACAGCATCATCATCACCACCATCATCACCATCATTATCATAACCATCAACAACAGCATGCTACTTTTTGTGTCAACCATTCTGTGGTGCTGGGTCCTCGTTTTGAAGAGACAGCGCCCCGCTCCGCTTTCTCCTCCTCTGCTCGCACTCCTCTCTCCTCCCCCTCCTCGCTTCTGCCCTCCGCATGTCAACCATGCTGGCACACCCCTCACACGCTTCGTGGCCCCCCAGGGGTCTCCACCGAAGGTCCACATAGAGCAACCCGCATGCGTCCGCGCCACCAATTTTCGGCACACACACACACACACACACCTCACACGGTTCGTGGCCCCGTAGGGAGCTCCACCGAAGGTCCCCGATCCAAGGGAAGGGAGGTCGGCCATCAACTTCGCATGATGGGTCCTGCGCTGCCTCATGCACTCCCGTCAACTCTTCGCACGCGCGCGGGTCTCACGAACTCCTCATCGCCATTTCCACCTCAAAAGGAAAACCTGTCGTCGTGCGAAAGTAGGGAGCTCCACCGAAGGTCCCCGTGGCGCAGCCCGCATGCGTTCGCGCCACCCATTTCGGCGCACCCCTCACAAGCTTCGTGGCCCCATAGAGAGCTCCGCCGAAGGTCCCCGTGGCCCAGCCCGCATGCGTCCGCGCCACCCATGTCGGCACACCCCTCACACGCTTCGTGGCCCCATAGGAAGCTCCACCGAAGGTCCCCGTGGCGCACCCCGCACGCGTCTGCGCCATCCATGTCACACGCTTCGTGACCCCAGATGGGGGCTCCACCAAAGGTTCCTGTGGCGCAGCCTGCATGCGTTCGTGCCATCCATTTCGGCACACCTCTCACACCCGTGGCGCAGCCCGCATGCGTCCGCCCTAGTCATGTCGGCACACGCCTCACACGCTTCGTGGCCTCATACGGAGCTCCACCGAAGGTCCCTGTGGCGCAGCCCGCATGCGTCCGCGCCACCCATTTCGGCACACCTCTCACACGCTTCGTGGCCGCATAAATGGGCTCCACCGAAGGTCCACGTGGCGCAGCCCGCATGCGTCCGCGCCACCCACTTCGGCACACGCCTCACACGTTTCGTGGCCGCACATGGAATGGCGCAGCCCGCATGCGTCCGCGCCACCCATTTCGGCACACCCCTCACACGCTTCGTGGCCTCATAAGGGGGCTCCACCGGAGGTTCCCGTGGCGCAGCCCGCATGCGTCCGCGCCACCCATTTCGGCACACCCCTGGAAGGTTTCGTGGCCCCATAGGGAGCTCCCCCGAAGGTCCCCGTGGAGCAACCCGCATGCGCCCGCCCCGCCCATTTCGGCACACCTCTCACACGCTTCGTGGCCCCATAAGGGGGCTCCACCGGAGGTTCCCGTGGCGCAGCCCGCCTGCGTCCGCGCCCCCCTTGTCGGCACACCCCTCAAACGCTTCGTAGCCCCATAGGGAGCTCCGCAAGAGATGATATCCACAACTGCGGTACCCACGACTGCATATGGTTGGGTCCTTCGCCAGCTAATGTTTCAGATTCGCCTCATCATTATTACTATCATTATTCATATGATTATTTACTATGTTTATTATGATTTTTCTTGGCGGAAATGCTGTCAGTGTTCCTTGTGCCCGTTCGTTGCGTACCCATGACGATCGTATCGAATCGAGGCTCGATGACCCAGCGAGCCGCCCGACCTTGGGAGAACGTTTCGGCACGCGGGCTGCCATGCCCCGCCCGCG
Source organism: Prorocentrum cordatum (assembly GCA_963575745.1). NCBI lineage: Eukaryota > Dinophyceae > Prorocentrales > Prorocentraceae > Prorocentrum > Prorocentrum cordatum. The sequence continues at coordinate 556,548 of CAUYUJ010000681.1, forward strand.
CGGCGCAGGCGCCGTCGTCGAGGCCGAAGGGCTCGGTCTGCGGCGTCGCCGCCTGGTCGCTCTCCCCGGAGGGGGGGGGGGGCGGCGGAGCAGGCAGGCACTGTCACGGTCGGGAACTTCTGCGCAGCGTGTCGTGGCGGCGGCCCCAGCGACGCGCCGTGCCCTGCGAGCGGATAGCATGTCGCTCCGCTCCGCGGGGCGGGAGGCTCGTAACGGCTCGGGACGTGGACGCTTGAGGACCAGAACGTGGATAGCGTGCCGCGCCGGACCGTGGTGGAGCAGAGCTGCAACGTGAGACCCAATGTGCGTCGGCTTCACGTTGGATGTACGTCGGGCTCACGTCGGATTGCGTCGGACTTCCCGTCGGAACATCGCGGCGCGAACGTCGTCCAGGATCTGACGGGGCACACGTGCGGACTAGATATCATCACCATTGCGCGCCGCGCGAGGCCTCCAAGATTTTCCTCACAGGCACTGACGTGGAGAGGAGCGCAGGAAGCGGCCGAGGCGTACGAAAAGCAGAGACCCATGTATACCCCTCGCAGAGGGTAGACGCGTGAAGTAGGAAGGCGTCGGGAGTAGGCTGGGGTTCTGCCCGCCCCGCTGAAAGGGAAACCGTTCGACCCCTGAAACAGGAGGGTGCCTAACGTGGATTGGAACCGGGGGACCCAAAAATGCCGACGTTCCTTCCGCAAACGATGGGTACATCACCACCACCACCACCACCATGCCTGGCCAGGCCCTGGCGCCGCTGTGTGCAGGCGCCCTCTTGGCAGTGGGCTCTGAGAGTCTACACATCCCCCGCTCCCGACCGTAGTCCAGGGCGGCTCCCACCACAGGTCCTGCCCAGCTTGGCCGTGGCCCTCTCCCCCGTGGTCCAGGGCCCCTTCTCCAGTCCAGGTCCTTTCCCCTCCCTACCTTGCCCCCGACCTCGCATCATCGTTTTGTCGACGACGTCGCCCGTCCTCGCCTCCCACCTCATCTCGTGGCCGTGGCCGTGGCCCTGTCCGCCTTGGTCCAAGGCCCCTCTCCTCTGGGCACCCACCCCCGCTTGGCCGTGGCCCGCTGCCCCATGGTCCAGCTCCCGCCCCACCCCCTTCGTGGTCCAGGGGGCCCTTCCCCCAGGGTCCCGGCCAGGGCGCGGCTGTCTCTGCTGTCTCTGCTTTGGTTATCTTGGCACGGCTGTGCCCCAGAGCTGAGAGCTCAATCTGCTCGCCGTCGCTCGCTCGTCGCCTTCTGGGGCCCTCCCTGGCCCTGTCTCCCCACGGTGGACCCAAGAGAGCCAAGATAAACCAAAAAATCCCCCCCTCTCCGCACCCTGCTTCTCCTGGCCCTCGCCCTCCCTCGTGCAAGAGCTTTAGCGTGTGTGCCTCTTGTTTGGGGGGGGGAAGGGCTGGGGCCCCTAGTGACATCAAGAGGCCTCCAGAGGGTTCCAGGGACTCCAGGAGACCCCTGACAACTCTGGGAGACTCCCTTGGGCCTCCGGAGAGGGGCGATTGGAATGAGGGAGAAACGTTTCGGTGGACCGCAGGAGCACCGGAAACTTTGGGAGGAAAGAGGTTTACGAGGAGGAGAAGAGGGAGGAGGAGGAGGAGGAGGAGGAGGAGGAGGAGGAGGAGGACGAGGAGGAGGAGGAGGAGGAGGGGAGGAGGAGGAGGAGGAGGAAGCTACGCCTTTCTTTTATGAGGGGCAAAGATTGGCAGCACAGTTTTGGTTTTGGACTCCGCCTAGGATCATCCGAAAACGCACCTTTAGGACGCAAGATTGGCAGCATATCCGCCGGCCCCCTTGTGGGGCCACCAAGCTGTAGGCCGGGAATTCGCAGTTTCCTGTACCAGTTGCAGCTTCCAGTTTCCGCTGTTACAATTGTGCTTATTGCTGCTTACTGTTCCTAGTTGACTTGTTGCTGCTTACTGTTCCTTGTTGATGGACCGCCCCAAACGGGCATCTTTACCACGGAGAAATCGTATTGTCTGAGTTCCTGGGGTATGTAAAAATTGGCACCCCTCACGCAGATCGGCGGGGTCAGGGTCCAAAATTACCCTGCGACGTACCCAACCCACGCGCATCAAATGGCAAGAGGAGTATGCCAACATTAGCAGGAACAACGACAGTGTAGACGCGGCGATTTGCTGTGCAAGCTACATGGGATGCGCATGCGTTGCACGATTCACAGGACGACGATCGAAAGAACGAGGCTTGAGGCCCCAGGATCGAAGAAGAACGGGTACGGGAACGAGGGGTAGGAGAGGGATGGAATGGAGGGCGGGGGGGGCGAAAGGCCATCGCGGAAGCAGCAGCATGCATGGAGAAGGTGAGGCGGGGAATAGGACGACGATGAAAGTGGCGGGAGGAGACAGAAGACTGCCGCGTTTTTCAAGCGCGAGCTAAACCCGCAGCGCTGCCTGCGCCATGTCGTCGCAGAGTTCCACATGATAAAACTTGTTTAGAGTGCAAGGAACGAGCGAGGCGTAGCTCGCCCGCTAGCTTCTCCGCCTCCTTCCCGCACATTTCAGCGCGGGAGCTGAACGCTCGCAGGCGCGCCGCCAGGTCTGCGGGCGGCCCGCGGGAAAGAAACTCAAGGCCGGGGTCGCGTATCATCAATCGGTTGTCCATCGTCCAAAGTTGCACTGGCGACGTACTGGTTGAACGCGGAGCGAGCAGCATCACGCGCGTGCCTGAACGCCACGCAGGTACAGTGCACGCGCGATTGGGACTTCAGGTCGATCACGCGCGTCTCCACCAGGCTTGGCAACACCACGCGACTGAGGATCTCACTGCGGTCTGCCATGCTGCTGTCCGCGAATGCAATGCGCTGCCTGCAAGTAAGGCGGCGGCGTCCACTTGTCTCAGAAGATGTTCCCGCGGGCCCGAAGGGCGACCGCCAGCTCGAGCCGCGGCGCCGGCAGGCCAGATAAGGATCATGCAACAGCAAAGACGATGACAGAGCAACGAGGTATCGGCGAGTGCATGACCGGCCTCCGTTTCCTGCACTTCTTTCCTGTAGTTCCCCTAGCTCATCGAGCTCAGCAGATGTTTCTGCGGGTCCGAAGGACGACCGCCAGCTCGAGTCGCAGCGCCGACGAGCTGCATCCACATCAGGCAACACCCCAGGAGACACTGGCACACAACGATTTGACGTCAGTCAGTGCCAGACCACTCCATGTCTAGTTCCTCGCACACATACAGTCGATCGCAGATGCGGGATAATCGAAGTAGAATGACGGGTCCAATCTGCGTCCGCGTAGGACGTCACTATGCTGGACCCCGCAGCAGGTCTCGAAAGTGGCGACAGTTTCATGGGCCCCACAGCAGCCTTCGAAAGTGGCGACAGTTTCACAGATCGTAGCCCCCCAGCGCTGGCGAGGTCTAATCTGAATCCCCGTAGGACGTCACTCCGCTGGCCCCCCAGCAGCCCTCGAAAGTGGCGACAGTTTCACAGATCGCAACCCCCCAGGGATGGCGAGGTCTAATCTGAATTCCCGTAGGGCGTCACTCCGCTGGGCCCCCCACGCAGCCTTCGAAAGTGGCGACAGTTTCACAGATCGCAGCCCCCCCGGGATGGCGAGGTCTAATCTGAATCCCCGTAGGGCGTCACTCCGCTGGGCCCCCCAGCAGCCCTCGAAAGTGGCGACAGTTTCACAGATCGCAGCCCCCCAGGAATGGCGAGGTCTAATCTGAATCCCCGTAGGGCGTCACTCCGCTGGGCCCCCCAGCAGGTCTCGAAAGTGGCGACAGTTTCACAGATCGCAGCCCCCCAGGGATGGCAGTCACGCTGGGCCCCCCAGCAGGCCTCGAAAGTGGCGACAGTTTCACAGATCGCAGCCCCCCAGGGATGGCGAGGTCTAATCTGAATCCCCGTAGGGCGTCACTCCGCTGGGCCCCCCAGCAGCCTCGAAAGTGGCGACAGTTTCACAGATCGCAGCCCCCCAGGGATGGCGAGGTCTAATCTGAATCCCCGTAGGGCGTCACTCCGCTGGGCCCCCCAGCAGGCCTCGAAAGTGGCGACAGTTTCACAGATCGCAGCCCCCCAGGGATGGCGAGGTCTAATCTGAATCCCCGTAGGGCGTCACTCCGCTGGGCCCCCCAGCAGGCCTCGAAAGTGGCGACAGTTTCACAGATCGCAGCCCCCCAGGGATGGCGAGGTCTAATCTGAGTCCCCGTAGGGCGTCACTCCGCTGGCCACCCCAGCAGCCCTCGAAAGTGGCGACAGTTTCACAGATCGCAGCCCCCCAGGGATGGCGAGGTCTAATCTGAATCCCCGTAGGGCGTCACTCCGCTGGGCCCCCCCAGCAGCCCTCGAAAGTGGCGACAGTTTCACAGATCGCAGCCCCCCAGGGATGGCGAGGTCTAATCTGAGTCCCCGTAGGGCGTCACTCCACTGGCCACCCCAGCAGCCCTCGAAAGTGGCGACAGTTTCGCAGATCGCAGCCCCCCAGGGATGGCGAGGTCTAATCTGAGTCCCCGTAGGGCGTCACTCCGCTGGCCACCCCAGCAGTCCTGGAACGTGGCAACAGTTTCACAGATCGCAGCCCCCCAGGGATGGCGAGGTCTAATCTGAGTCCCCGTGGGGCGCCACTCCGCTGGCCACCCCATCAGCCCTCGAAAGTGACGACAGTCTCGCAGATCGCCGCCCCCCAGGGATGGCGAGGGGCAAGCTAGGTAAAAGGCAAGCGAGACGAAGAGGGGAGAGAGGAGGCGGGAGGAGGCGGGAGGAAGGTGGAGACCACAGTGCTCTATTCAAAACGAGTACCCATCGCAGGAGGGTTGGGACAAACAGGGGATTTGCCGCATTTCTGAGATTCGGTGGCACCCCTCACGCAGATCGGCGGGGTCAGAGTCAACACAAAAACTAATGAGATTTGCCACATTTCTGACATTCGGTGCCACCCCTCACGCAGATCGGCGGGGTCAGGGTCCAGAAACACAAGGGATTTGCCACATTTCTGACATTCGGTGGCACCCCTCACGCAGATCGGCGGGGTCAGGGTACAATTACCCTGGCGACGTACCCAACCCCTGCGCAAAAGCGGGGCGCAAATAGTTTAGGATACTTTATAAGGGGGCGATGACGGAGCGAGGGTTACATATGTCTGCAGACGGAATTCGGGAGACTCGCAGGACACTGGCTACAGGAAAAGGGCTTGATAAAGCTGATGATTTACAATTCCTGAGCACTCCTAGCCACTTCGAAAACGGGGATCACAGCAGGCCTCGAAAGTGGCGACAGGTTCACAGATCGCAGCCCCGCAGGGATGGCGAGGTCTCATTTGAATCTGCCCGTGGCCCTCACTGTGCTGGGCCCCCCAGCAGGCCTCGAAAATGGCGGCAGTTTCGCAGATCGCAGCCCCCCAGGGATGGCGAGGTCTAATTTGAATCCGCGCGTGGCCCTCACTGTGCTGGGCCCCCCAGCAGGCCTCGAAAATGGCGACAGTTTCGCAGATCGCAGCCCCCCAGGGATGGCGAGGTCTAATTTGAATCTGCGCGTGGCCCTCACTGTGCTGGGCCCCCCAGCAGGCCTCGAAAATGGCGACAGTTTCGCAGATCGCAGCCCCCCAGGGATGGCGAGGTCTAATTTGAATCCGCGCGTGGCCCTCACTGTGCTGGGCCCCCCAGCAGGCCTCGAAAGTGGCGACAGTTTCACAGATCGCAGCCCCCCAGGGATGGCGAGGTCTAATTTGAATCTGCCGTGGCCCTCACTGTGCTGGGCCCCCCAGCAGGCCTCGAAAATGGCGACAGTTTCGCAGATCGCAGCCCCCCAGGGATGGCGAGGTCTAATTTGAATCCGCCGTGGCCCTCACTGTGCTGGGCCCCCCAGCAGGCCTCGAAAATGGCGACAGTTTCGCAGATCGCAGCCCCCCAGGGATGGCGAGGTCTAATTTGAATCCGCGCGTGGCCCTCACTGTGCTGGGCCCCCCAGCAGGCCTCGAAAATGGCGACAGTTTCGCAGATCGCAGCCCCCCAGGGATGGCGAGGTCTAATTTGAATCGCGCGTGGCCCTCACTGTGCTGGGCCCCCCAGCAGGCCTCGAAAATGGCGACAGTTTCGCAGATCGCAGCCCCCCAGGGATGGCGAGGTCTAATTTGAATCCGCGCGTGGCCCTCACTGTGCTGGGCCCCCAGCAGGCCTCGAAAATGGCGACAGTTTCGCAGATCGCAGCCCCCCAGGGATGGCGAGGTCTAATTTGAATCCGCGCGTGGCCCTCACTGTGCTGGGCCCCCCAGCAGGCCTCGAAAATGGCGACAGTTTCGCAGATCGCAGCCCCCCAGGGATGGCGAGGTCTAATTTGAATCCGCGCGTGGCCCTCACTGTGCTGGGCCCCCCAGCAAGCCTCGAAAATGGCGACAGTTTCACAGATCGCACCCCCCCAGGGATGGCGAGGTCTAATTTGGATCCGCCCGTGGCCCTCACTGTGCTGGGCCCCCCAGCAGGCCTCGAAAATTGCGACAGTTTCACAGATCGCAGCCCCCCGCGGGCAAGACAGGAAGAGGCGGAAGGGGAAAAGGAGGAAGGGAGGGAGGAGGGACGCGACCACACTGCTCTATTCAAAACGAATACCCAACCAAGGAGGGTTGGGAAAAACATAAGGGACTTGCCACATTTCTGACATTCGGTGGCACCCCTCATGCAGATCGGCGGGGTCATGATCCAAAAACACAAGGGATTTGCTACATTTCTGATATTCGGTGGCACCCCTCACGCAGATCGGCAGGGTCAGGGTCCAAAAACACATGGGATTTGCCATTCTTTTTTGAAATTCGGCGGCACCGCTCACGCAGATCGGAGGGGTCAGGGTCCAAAAACACAGAAGATTTGCCACATGTCTGAAATCTGGCGGCACCCTTCATGCAGATCCGTAGGGTCAGACTCGCAATCTCCATTCGTCTTGCCAATTACCCATCGTCTTCGCATGAAGTTCCGACGCTGCTTCGCGGTGAAGCCAAAGCCTCATGACTTCGCTCTTCCATGGCCCATTTTCCGACAGAGGGGGCCGGCGGCAAGGGGCGAAGCCCTTACGGATAACGCAAGGAAAGGTCATCGCTTATTACTGGTCACTGTCACGACTTCCGACCACGAGCCATAAAACATTCACATGGGTTGGGCCGCCTCAGAAGAGGCAGGTGCGAGAACAACAAATAAGGCAAGGAAGGGTCATCTCCTATTCCCGGTGACTCTCCTGACCTCATTGCGGGCAGTCGTTGTCACTCGTGGTGTTCAACCAGTCCTCATCATCCTTAGGAATGTTCACGTAAGTTCTCGTCCGCGTTGTTGTAGCATCCCTAGTGCATGTGGGCACTTTCGTTGCATTTCTATCATCACCTGGAACATCGATTTGGTAGGTATGCTTCCTGAAATTGCCCATGCAGTGCTGACAATCCTGACGACAACTCCTGCAGCAAGCACCGTCGTCGCCAGCGGGAACCGTTCGCAGAAATTCTTCAAAACACGGGAGAAACTTTCGTGGAATTGCATGGAAGACGTCACAGCTCCCACCATCACCCAGCTCGCAATTGTTTACTGGCCATTCGAAAGCGTTCATGTTGTTCTTCATGTTACAACCCCATGATCCCGCCGCTCTCCCATGCATCCATCGCATGATGAACACATCCGCCACCGTGCTTGCCACGCTGGGGCGTGTAAGCATGCTCCCCAGCTGTCAAGTGGAGGTCTCTTGTCTCTTTCGTGTTATAGGCCGACCCCCCCCCTTCGTACGCGTCGTCCGAAGACAGCCCCCCGTCTCTGCAGCCGGTGTTGGGCAATTCCCACACTGGAATTATCGTTTGGAGAGGCTCTGGCCGAGGAAAGACATTGGCCGAGGGGGAGGTAAAACAACACCCCCCAAAACATCAAACACACCCGAAACCATCCCAGATAGCAACAGCAAACACAATACACAACCCAACAAATCCCAACCCCCGAAATTATCCTGGCAAAGCAACCTAACAGCGATGTGTAGGAGCATATCTGGAATCATTCCCCTTAAGATTCAGATGAGAATCCAGTTGAAGAATTCTGCTGTTCTCGCAGTCGCAGTCGCATTCGCGATGACAGTCGCAGTGGCAACGGCAGTCGCAGTCACAGCCTCAGCCTCAGCCTGCCTCAGCCTGCCTCAGCCTCAGCCTCAGCCTGCCTCAGCCTCAGCCTCAGCCTGCTTCAGCCTCAGCCTCAGTCTGCCTTCAGCCTCGGCCTCAGCCTCAGCCTGCCTCAGCCTCAGCCTGCATCAGCCTCAGCCTCAGCCTCAGCCTGCCTCAGCATCAGCCTGCCTCAGCCTCAGCCTCAGCCTTCCTCAGCCTCAGCCTCAGCCTCAGCCTCAGCCTGCTTCAGCCTCAGCCTCAGTCTGCCTTCAGCCTCGGCCTCAGCCTCAGCCTGCCTCAGCCTCAGCCTGCATCAGCCTCAGCCTCAGCCTCAGCCTGCCTCAGCCTCAGCCTCAGCCTCAGCCTCAGCCTCAGCCTCAGCCTCAGCCTGCTTCAGCCTCAGCCTCAGTCTGCCTTCAGCCTCGGCCTCAGCCTCAGCCTGCCTCAGCCTCAGCCTGCCTCAGCCTCAGCCTCAGCCTCAGCCTCAGCCTGCCTCAGCCTCAGCCTGCATCAGCCTCAGCCTCAGCCTGCCTCAGCCTCAGCCTCAGCCTGCTTCAGCCTCAGCCTCAGTCTGCCTTCAGCCTCGGCCTCAGCCTCAGCCTGCCTCAGCCTCAGACTGCATCAGCCTCAGCCTCAGCCTCAGCCTGCCTCAGCTCAGCCTGCCTCAGCCTCAGCCTCAGCCTGCCTCAGCCTCAGCCTCAGCCTGATTCAGCCTCAGCCTCAGCCTGCCTCAGCATTCAAAATGTGGCCCGGGAATGGAGTTCTGGGAACTCGAAGAACACGAAGTGGCCTGCAGTTGGCTCCGGGCATTCAAAATCATGCCCAGGAATGGGGTTCTAGGAATTCGAAGAACACGAAGTGGCCCACAGCTGGCTCCGGACATGCAAAATCATGCCCAGGAATGGAATTCTGGGAGCTCGAAGACCACAAAGTGGCCTACAGTTGGCTCCGGGCAATCAAAATCATGCCCGGGAATGGAGTTTTGGGACTTCGAAGGCCACGAAGTGGCCTACAGTTGGCTCTGGGCATTCGAAATCATGCCCAGGAGTGGAATTTTGGGAACTCGAAGACCACGAAGTGGCCTACAGCTGGCTCCGGGCATTCAAAATCATACCCAGGAATAGAATTCTGGGAATTCGAAGACCACGAAATGGCCTACAGCTGGCTCCGGGCATTCAAAAACATGCCCAGGAATGGAGTTCTGGGACCTTGAAGACCACGAAGTGTGTAACTGTTTGCTTAAAACGACTTCCGCGGATCCTCCCCGGCACCCGTCCGGCATCTGCCCAGACACCCCTGAGGAGTCAAGATGCTTTCTTTTGAGACCATTAGAAACCTGTCAGTCTTCGCTGTTAAGTAAAAACCAAAGACACCGAAAGACCCCCGAAGCGGTCCCAAGGCTGCCAACAACAAATCTATAGAGGACCCAAGAGGGCACTAAGATGGCCCAGGAAACCCCCAAGATAGCCCACGAGGCCCCAACGATGCCCTAAGAAGGCCCCGAACGAACGTCCACGAGATAAACAAGAGGCACGAACTGGGCAGTTCGTTCTTTTTGATCGTTGCAAGGGTGTTGGTATGCTTGCCCTTTTGTGGCTCCGGAAGTCGAAGACGGTCGAGAAGGCCACCAAGAGGACCCAAAGAATGCGCAAGAGGGCTCCACGGGGCTCCAAGACGGTCCAAGAGGTCGCAAGACAGCTCAGAAGGGCCCCAGACCGCCCAAAAGGCACCCAAACGGCCCAGGAGGCCCCCTTAAAGCCCCAAGATGGGGTCCACGAGGGTGAAATCGAGCTGGCCGCGGGAGCCGTTCGTTCAATACTGCCGCCAGAAACGCCCAGAAGGCCCCCAGGAGGCATCCAGAGGCCTCCACGACGCCCCCGAGAGGCCTTGCGAGGCTGCCAGAAGCCCCCAAGCGGCTTACAAGAGGCTGCCAGAAGCCCCCAGCAGACCCACACATGCCTCCTAGCCGGCCCTCAGAATCCCTAAAAAGACTCCCAAGAGACTCTCAAGAGGTCCCAGACCAGCCTCCAAGCTGAGGTTCAGAGGGAGGAGGAAGGAGAGGGGGAGGAGGATTTGTTCCCGCGCTCCAACACAGCCGCGCATCCGCGGGTTGTCGCGCGCGGCCGCGCGGCCGCGCGGCGCCCCGCCACCGCGACGAGGAAAAAGCCGCGCCCCACGGGCAGACGGGAAGCTTCGCCCGCACGGGAACCGCCCCCGCGAAGGGGGAGAGCCGAACAGGCAGGGCCCCCCGCGCACCCAAGGGACGCGGGCAAAAAACCGGAGGGGCCCCGGGGCCAACGACGACGACGACGACGACGACGACGACGACGACGGCAACACGACAGGGAAGACGGACAGCCAGTCCCGCCCCAAGGCAGCAAACGGAGGGGGAGAACCCTGCGCCGCCCTGGGGCAGGCCCCGGGACCTGGCTGCCCCCCTGAAAAGGGGACCCCGCTTATGGGGGCCGTCCCAAGGGAGCGGGGGCTTTTCGCCTCTCGGGCCCGGCGCTCCCCGCCTACGACAGGAGGGCCCTGGAGCCCGCCCCCCCCCCCACCCACCCCTACGGGAGAGCCCCCTTTCGGGGCAAGGGGGGAGGAGGAGGAGGAGGAGGAGGAGGAGGAGGAGGAGGAGGAGGAGGAGGAGGAGGAACGCAGCGCCTCTCGAGCGCCCCCCGCCGGCCGCGCTGGCGCGCGCCCGACGGACTACGCCGAAGCGCCCTCGCGCCACGATGGCAGAGAGGGCAGGGAGAGGAAGACGGTCAGGGGCGCGTCGACGCAGGCCAACTTGCCGCCGACGAAGGAGGCGTCGCCACCGAAGAAGACGCCGTGCCACCAGCCGACCACGGAACGGCAGCGAATCACGACATGGTCGATCAACCTGCCGCGCGGCTGCAAGAGGAGCCCCCCTGCGGGGGCGGCGCTGCAGGGGCGCCGCGGGCACGAGGCGCCAGGCCCCTCTCGACACGCCTGATCGCATCTTGCTGGCCGCGGCGCGTGGACTCGCCGGGCGAGAGCCCAACGCACCTCAAGCCAAGCTTCCGCACTGTGCGGACATCCCCCGCAGCACAGTGAGACCCGCAGCGCCTGCAACAGTAAACACGGTTGCCCTGAACACGTCGTGCCCGAACGCAGCGAATGCGTCCCCAACTTCCTCTGCCAGGGCAGGTGGCAACAAGGCTGCGGGGGCTCAGGGCCATGCCAGCCCTCTGGTCGCTGCAGAGAACCCAGCCCTCGCCGAAGGCGCGGAAGTACTCGGCGTTGAGAGCACTGGCAACACGCGACGGGCGACATACACGATGAGAGCCAGTTTGCAGCGACTCGCGGAGCCCGTTGTGGCCGTGACACCGCATTGGGTACATCGGCACCGCCCGAGGCTGGCGCAGTAAGCAAGCACATGGTCCGTACTGCGTCCCACCACAATGGGCCTGACCTGCTCGCAAGGTGGCCTGGGGACCTCCACGTCGCATCCCCATTGTTTGCGAGCCGCCACCTGCAGTGCCGCAGGACCTTGCGGTGCTGTTTCAGCGCAGCTGTTACCGCCTCAGCTACCGACCCAGCCAGTGCGTGAGAGGCCGCACCACAGCGCGCGAAGTAGTCTGCCTAGCCGCTGCCTAGCCAGTCACGCAGCTCCTGCGGCTGTGCCCATAAGCTCCTCCGAGGACCTGTGCGCAGACGTCCATCGGATCTTGGGAGGGCCTCGCAGAGTGCGCCTGCGGCTGGCCACGAAGATGCCCCGCCACACTCGAGCATGCTTGACACGACCCTGCTCGAGATCGGGACACCAACGCTCTCCTTCCTGGGCGAGCGCCAGCAGGTCAGTGACGAAGCACTGGCGGTCAGGGAAAGCGTCGAGCCCCTCCCTGATCGCGTACCTCTCAGCACGGCCGACAGTCTGCACCAAGTACGGAAGGGGCCCGAACCGCGCCCTAACTGGGAGCGAAGAGTAAGGATCAAGCTGCACAACAGCTTGTCCACATCTCCGCACCTCGGGAACACCTGAGTCGCAACCAGACCCGTCGGTGTAAGAAACGGGGCCCCTAACGCCATGCGCGTCGCCCCACAGGCAGACATCATGTCTCCGCGTACCTGCGCGTGGCAGATAAGCGAGAGGCTCGGGCATGCCAAAAACGAAGTAGGACTGCTCGAAGTTCGGCGTGCCTGATCCAAGACCCGCTTGGATAAGTTGGTCGCGCACCTCAGCCAGCACTTGGGGAAGGTGGAAGATACCGCGGCCATTCAGCGTTGGCGTCGCTGTCTCGTGCCCGCCGCGCCCGCATGGCGCATCGGGCGCCGAGGCTGGAGCCGCCGCCACAGGGGACAGCGGGGCACTCTGTTCCGAAGCAACCGGTGGCGCACAGGGGACACTCTGCGCGTCCAGCCG
>CAUYUJ010000681.1:569103-574103 GCA_963575745.1 Prorocentrum cordatum
GCTCCTGCGCTGTACCGCGGCCACGCGGCCCAGACCTCCCTCAGGCGCAGGGCCCCCGCCACGCACGCCACGAGCGCGTTGAAGGCCCCGGCGGGGCTACGCGGCGGGGACGCAAGGAGGCCCTGGAGGACCCAGACCATCGGCAGCAGGGTGCTCACCTGGAGGGAGAAGAGGCGGCACGGGCACAAAACTTTCGGAGCTCCGCGCGGACTTCTTGGCTCGGCGCTGTGCCCCCCTGGCGGCGCCTCGGGCGCTGGAGCTCCGAAAGTTTCTATGTGTGCCGCTTTCTCCCCCCTGAGCTTCGGCGTTACCAAAAAATTGCCCCAACATCGCCTGGAGCCCTTGACCCCATCTTTCTGCGCCAGGTTTCGAGCCCGATCGATCTGTGAGGGTCCCTGGGCCCGAAGCTGGGCGAAAACGCCCGTCGTGGAAACATTGCAACGCCAGGATCTCAGGGCCCTCGATCGCCAACATCGTCCAAAGCGCGGCGTGGCGCGGGAAGAGGCCGAGGTCACTGAGCGACCAGGACAGGCTGCCGACCTCTCTTGGGAGGACGCCAAATCTGAACGCCTGCACCGATGCAGCTCCGAACATGTTTGTTTGTGCCGCATTTGCTTCCTTGGTCGCCAGCATCGTCCACAGCGCGGCGTCACTGAAGCGACCAGGACAGGGTGCCGGCCTGTTTGTATGCATGCATGCATGCATGCATGTATGTATGTATGTGTATGTATGTGTGTATGTGTGTATGTGTGTATGTGTGTATGTGTGTGTATGTGTGTATGTGTGTATGTATGTATGTATGTATGTATGTATGTATGAATGTATGAATGTATGACTGTATGTATGTATGTATGTACGTATGTATGTATGTATGTATGTGTGTATGTATGTATGTATGTATGTATGTATGTGTGTATGTATGTATGCATGTATGTATGTATGTATGTATGTATGTATGTGTGTAGATATGTATGTATGTATGTATGTATGTATGCATGTATGTATGTATGTATGTATGTATGTATGTATGTATGTATGTATGTATGTATGTATGTGAGTGGATACATGTATGTATGTATGTATGTATGTATGTATGTATGTATGTATGTATGTATGTATGTATGTATGTATGTATGTGAGTGGATACATGTATGTATGTATGTATGCACGTACGTATGCATGTATGTAGGTGTGTGTATGTATGTGTGTGTATGTATGTATGTATGTATGTATGTATGTGTGATGTATGTGTGTATGTGTGTATGTGTGTATGTGTGTATGTATGTATGTATGTATGTATGTATGTATGTATGTATGTATGTATGTATGTATGTATGTATGTGTATGTATGTATGTATGTATGTATGTATGTATGCGTGTATGTATGTATGTATGTATGCATGTATGTAACGCATAAACATACACACTATATACACACATACTAGAACCATCGCGCGCTTCGCGCGCGCCAAGGTTGTAACAGGGCCCAGGCCTTGACGATTGCACTGCTCCACTGACGTGGTGGATCTCAGTCCACGCGTGCCAATCCGCATTCCGGAAGGCCTTCGGGGAAGATGGCTGCGCAGGGGGGGCGGAGGTCCGATGAGTGGGGCCCCCAGAAGGCCTTCTGGGCACATGGGTTTCGGGGGCGTCTTGGGGAGCCTGTTGGGGCGTGCCGTCGTCGTCGTCGTCGTCGTCGTCGTCGTCGTCGTCGTCGTCGTAATGCCGTCGTCGTCGTCGTCGTCGTCGTCGTCGTAATGCCGTCGTCGCCTCTTAGGGCGCGCCGTCGTCGTCGTGCTCGTCGTCGTCGTCGTCGTCGTTTCGTCGTCTTTGTTGTCGTCGTCGTCGGCGCCGTCGTCGTCGTCGGTTCAAGAAGGCACTTGCCGCAACTTTGCGCGAAACGATCTGCGGGGGGCAGCGACAAAGCGATCAATCATGTTCCCAGTCAACTTCCCAGACAGCTCTCCGGTAGCGTGATGGTACTTCGGAGCCTCCGGAGACTCTCGGGCCCATGATGAACCATGCCCCCAGAAGGCTTTCTGGGGACACGATTTCTTGGGGCGTGTTGGGGGGCCTCTTGGGCGTTCCATGGGGCCCCCTTGGGGGCCTCCGGGAACTCTCGGGCCCATGATGAACCATGTCCCCGTAAGGCTTTCTGGGGACATGATTTGTTGGGGTGTGTTGGGGGGCGTCTTGGGCGTTCCCTGGGGGCCCCTTGGGGGTCTCGGGGAACTCTCGGGCCCATGATGAACCATGCCCCCAGAAGGCTTTCTGGGGGGCCTCTTGGGCGTTTCCTGGGAGCCCCTTGGGAGCCTCTTGGGGCTTCCTGGGAGCCCGTTGGGGCCTCTTGGGATTTCTTGGGGTGTGTTGGGGGGCCTCGTGGGCGTTCCCTGGGAGCCCCTTTGAGCCTCTTGGGGCTTCCTGGGGGCCTGTTGGACGCCTCACGGGGCTTCGTGGGACCCTCTTGGCTGCCTCCTGGTGCCTACCGAGGGCCCCTAGGGCCAGAGACCTCGAAATATCGGTTGGGGAGCTCTTGGGGAGCTCTTGGGGCACACTTGGGCTGTCTGGGGAACCGCCTGGGCCGTCTGGGGCCCCTCTTCAGGGCCTCGTGGGCCGTCGTGGAGCGCTCTGAAGGGCCTCCGAGGCCGTGGGGGAGCGCTGGGAAGCGGGAAAAAAAAACGAGAAAGCAAAGATCCTTCAAAAACAATCGGAAGATGTATGAATTCTGCCTCCCAGGGCCCTCTTGGGGAGCCTCTTGGGTCCGTCCTGGAACGTGTTGGAGTCCTCGTCGGCCTCCTTGGCCGTGTTGGGCCCCTCTTCAGCGCCTCGTGGCCTCCGAGGCCGTGAGGGAGCGTCGGGAAGCGGGAAAAACGAGAACGCCAAGATCCTTCAAAAACCATCGGAAGATGTATGAATTCAGCCTCGCAGGGCCCTCTTGGGGAGCCTCTTGGGTCTGTCCTGGAGCGTGTTGGAGTCCTCGTCGGCCTCCTTGGCCGTGTTGGGCCCCTCTTCAGCGCCTCGTGGGCCGTCTTGGAGCGATCTGAAGGGCCTCCGAGGCCGTGAGGGAGCGCCGGGAAGCGGGAAAAACGAGAACGCCAAAATCCTTCAACAACCATCGGGAAATTGAATTCAGCCTCGCAGGGCCCTCTTGGGGAGCCTCTTGGGTCCGTCCTGGAGCGTGTTGGAGTCCTCGTCGGCCGTCTTGAGGGCATCTTGAGCATCTTGGGCATCTTCGGGGCCTCTTGGGACCGTCGAAAACGCCAAAATCCTTCAGAAACTCTCAGACAATGAGTGAAGTGAATTCAGCCTCCCAGGGCCCTCTTGGGGAGCCTCTTGAGTCCGTCCTGGAGCGCGTTGGAATCCTCATCGGCTGTCTTGAAGGCATCTGGGGCGTCTTCGGGGCCTCTTGGGACCGTCTTGGGCCCTCTCGGGACCTCCATTCGCCTGTCGTGGCTTGTTTCGGGGCGGGCCCGGGCCGCCTCAGGAGCTCTGGACCCCCCCACAACCCCCGGCGGGCACCCATGGGGGGAACATGCACAGGCCCAGCCCCGTCCCCCCGCCTACTCCAATATGCGCGTGTGTGTGTATATATATGTATATATATATATGTATAATTTATGCAGTGGCGCTTCGCGCCATGAACCTTGGTCAAATAAGTTTTATATGCAGGCGGAGCGGCAGGAAGGCCAAGCCGACACTTTAGCGATATTTCCTTGCTGCCTTTTCCGGCATCGCCGTTACTTAGTGGGCCCTGGAAACGACAGGGCCGTTTTTTCACTGGTTCCGTTTTGCCGTTTTCTTGCCGGTTCCGACACCGTTTTTTTACCGGTTCTGTCGCCGTTTTTTGACCGGTTCCGGCTCCGGCTCCAATCCTGGATCCGTTTTTTTGCCGTTTCCGGTCGCCGTTATTTTGCCGTTTCCATTTTCAAGGGACATTTTTTGGAAACGGTGAAAAAAAAAACCTGCCGTCTCCGGGGCCCACAAAACGCCGTTATAATAATGATATTTAGTATCGTTCCACCATATTTTGTTTTCCTCATTCGCGCCACACCCTGCGTATTGTTTCCATCCTCCGCAATTTTTGTTTGCGGAGGCTCCAGTTTGGAGAGCCTCTGGGGACATCACAACTTTTGTCACGCTTTCTTGCGGCCTTTGCGAGGCCTCCTGGGCGTCTTCTGGAGGCTTTTGTGGCTTCCTCGGGCCACCCTGCCCACAACCGCGGGTTCCCTAACGACTGGGTCACGATTTGGAATGCTTCGGAGGGCGTCTTGGGGCCATCTTGGGCCGTCTTGGGGCTCTCTTGGACTGCCTGGAAGCCCTTGCGGATGGTTGTGGGGTGATTTACGAGCCTTCCAGGTGGCTTCGGACGCCCAGAAGACAACCGTCTTGGAGCGTCGGGAAACCGAAAAGAAGAGAACCTCACAATTCACCAAAAACCAACAGAAAATCAGCCTTGCAAAGGACCCAACCATATGCAGCGGTGAATGCTGCAATTCTGAATGCCAAATTCGCCCGCGCTCCCTATGGGGCCACGAGCCAGGCGAGGGGCGTGCCGACATGCGTAGCGGGCCACACAATGCGAGCGAAGACGATAGGTTTGTGCGCGAGAGATTGAGAGCGAATGAATCTGATTGTAGATGATTCTACGCGCGCGTGAGTCTACGTGCATAAATGTCGACGCCCATGTCGGCGCGCCTCTCACGAGGATCGCGCCCGCTTCCTTCCCGTTCTTCTTCTCCCTTTTTCCCCGTGCACGCCTACGTCCAAGGCCGCGGGCGCGGCGCCGCACGGAGTCCCCGCGACGCGCGCTGGTTTCCCCGAAGGGGTCCTGGCGACGCGCGCGGGTCGTCCGCTGCGCGGAGCAGAGAGAGCGAGCAGGCTGGCTCCCGCCCGGGATGCGCGGCCCGAAAGCGGCCTCAATACGTCGAATACGATGAAAAACTCCCAGGAATCGAAAGTCGCCGCCATGCGAACTCCGCCACTGGGCCGCCATGCGAGTT
>CAUYUJ010000681.1:581603-596603 GCA_963575745.1 Prorocentrum cordatum
CCATCGGGGAAGCGTCCCGTCGTGATTTTTGCCGCGACGCGAGGAGCTCTGACCATTTGGCGTCCCCCCACCCCAGGCCTCGTAGACCATGGCCAGGCTGACGAACAGGCCGAGCCAGCAGCCCGCCACGCTGGCCAGCAGGGCGCAGGCCACCGCCGCCGCGTGGTGGAGGAGGAGGACGCCGGAGGTGTCCGCCCAGTTCGCCAGCGCGTCCGACAGGAAGTACGCCACGCTGAATGCCAGGTACCTCCCCAGACACGCTCGCGACAACAACAAGACGGGAAATGTTGGGCCGACTTTTCGGCCTCCGAAGCCCTCGCGGGGCCTTGGGGGCAGACGAAGAACGACTCTGGATGCGAAGCCGGTCCCAAGGAATGGGTTGGGACTTCCAGGGACCCTGCACTGAAAAAATCACGACGTCGACCCCAAGAAGGTCTGGACGCATTCCCCGGGACCCGCAGTTCATCCCAGGCTGCTTCTGGACGGTCCCGAGGCCCAGTGAGGGCCCCCAGAGGCCGAAAGCGGTCCAAAGACCTCCGACGAGAGGAGGTCGGAAAATAACATCGAGCGGCACTTACCATACACTTGCAGACCTCCGCGCGAATGTCTCCGATCGGCGCCGGACCCCCATCCCTGGCGCGCGGAGTGTGTCAGGGCGGCGCAGGAGGCACCGCCAGGGGGGCCCAGCGCCGCTCTCCAAGAGATCTCTGCGCGAAGCTCCGAAAGTTCACGTGAAAGTCTATGTTTATGCAATGCTTGTCTTCTTCGGCTAAAGGCCTCCCAAATGTGGTCCGAGTATACGGGGTGGGAAGATCGCGCCGCATCGGCGACGTCGGCAACGCATCGGCGCCGACGGCGTGGAGAAAAACGGGCTCCGCATCGAGCCGCATCGCCGATACATCGACGATGTGGCGCGATCCCCCGACCCAACCGACGGACGGTAACGTTTGCGAAGCATGGCGCCAAGGCGGCCCCGGCGACACGCAGTGCATTGCGAGTGCATAGCGTGCCGCTCCTCTCCGCGGGGCGGGAGGCTGGGAAAACTCGAGACGTCGACACCCGGGGGCCTGCTCCCGACCGCACCGGGGGAGGAGGAGGGGAGGAGGAGGAGGAGGAGGAGGAGGAGGAGGAGGAGGAGGAGGAGGGGAGGAGGAGGAGGATGAGGAGGAGGAGGAGGGAGGAGAGGAGGAGGAGGAGAGGAGGAGGAAGGAGAGAAAGGAAAAGGAGGAGGAAAAGGAAAAGGAGGAGGAGGAGGATGAGGAGGGGGAGGAGGGGGAGGAGGAAGAGGAGGCCATGGCCGGCGGAGGGCCAGGTACTCCCCGGCGGCGCACTGGGGCTGCGCGCCGAACCACCAGGGGGCGCCCCGGTCGCGGCCCGCCCAGGCGAAGCCCCAGCACAGCGGCAGGACCACGGCCTTGAAGAGACCCACAAACACACAAATAAATACACACAAATAAAACTATTCCCCATATTCTCCCATATTTTCTGAGTTTCTGTCTTCCCCACCACTTCCCATATTTTCCCATATTTTCCTGGGGGTCGACGATTAATTGTGTCTGTGTGTTTCTTCCCCTCCTGAGGCCTGCCCGACGACGGCCGCGAAGTACTGGTACACGACCTCCGCCCGGGCAGGGCAGGGCGAGCGAGAGCGCGGCGCGCGCGGGCTTGGCGGATGGGGGCCCTCGAGGAGCGGGTGATGCTGCGAGCGGCCCATCGCGGGTCCTGCTCCAGCCAGATGGGCGACAGGCGAAACGGATCTTGCGCGAGATGGCATGGCGACCTCACGCGACGGCTTGCGCGGGGCGCCAGCGCGGCACGCATTCGAAACGGGGGCGCTTACGCGCGGCCTTACGCGGGAAGCTTACGCGCCAATGCCGGCGCAGACGACCCCAGTGTTTCCATCGCTCAGATGAAAGGGGTGCCTGATCACGCTTCACGACCCTCAGCAGGAGGAAAAAGGGTAACGCAGGGAAAAGGGTGACAAACAAGGACTCGGGACGAGCCGTCCAGCCCAGAAGGGGGGGGGAGCAGGACGGAGGGAGGGCGAGAGAGGGGGGGGCCCTGCCATGGGCCCTCTTCCCTGACATCCGCCGATGGGGGGGGGGTGAAATCCGCGGCCCCGGAAACCCCGACCGCTTCCCTGGGGGTGGACTCTTTTGCCCAGATCCATGCTTCACGGCCACAGGGCCGGATCACGGGCCCCGGAGGCGGGAATCGAGGAAGAGCGCCGGGCTCGGAACAGCCACCTCGTCGTCGCCTTGGGGGCTCTCCCCGGCGCGCGGCCTGGTTGAAGTAGCCCCCCGCGACGCGGCAGCTGAGGGCTCCCTTGGGGTGCCTGCGCACGTAGGCGCGGATCGCCAGGTTGTAGGCGCCCAGGACGACGAGCCAGCCGCACCCGTCGCGCGCCACCTGCCAGGGCAGCGGCGACACGCCGCCGGCCCCGGCGGCCATGGCCTCTGCACGGGGTGCCCCGGGGCCGGCCTTGAGCCAGAAGGGCTGCGGAGGCCAGAGGAGCGGCAGCGGTGGGCACTGGCCTCCAACGGGAAGCCCGCCAGAAGAGGAGGGGGCAACGGCAAGGGTGGGCCTGTCTTCTAGTCGAGCCGGCGCAACAGAGCAGAAAAAGAAGGGTGCACGAAACTCTGCACTCGCGGATTCGGTGTGGGGGAGATTGTCGTGTGAACCCGTGCCGTTCTGCCCCCTCTCCCGAACGTTTGGAGATGGGGCGCGCATTTGCGCCCCCTGGTGTCGCTTACGGGGAATACAGTACAGAGTCTGCGCCAGAAAACGGGGGGCGAACCCACCAGACGTCGCCTCTAGTGAAGGCGTCGTCTGGTGGAGGCCCCCTACTACTGTCAGTTAGCGGAGGCCCTCAACTAACATATTTGGCGAAGGCGGAGTATTGGCGAAGTCGATGTATGTGGACCAGGGGAAGGGGAGGAGGAGGGGAGGACGAGAGTGGGGAAAGACAAGCTAAGTGCGCAAGCGTCATATCTGAAGTCCTCCCTCTCCCTCCCATCCCTCACCATTGCGTAGATCTTCTCTCGATTCGCACAGTCGGATGTCGAACAGGGTACTGATCCCGAGAGAGAGAGAGAGAGAGAGA
This sequence comes from Prorocentrum cordatum, assembly GCA_963575745.1. Classification (NCBI taxonomy): domain Eukaryota; class Dinophyceae; order Prorocentrales; family Prorocentraceae; genus Prorocentrum; species Prorocentrum cordatum. The sequence continues at coordinate 584,707 of CAUYUJ010000681.1, forward strand.
GCGAGATTCTTGGTATAGCACGGCATAGCATGGCATTGAAGAGTACGGCCACAGCCGACGTCGTCGCGTCAAGAACGCGACTCATTTCGACAAAAGGGTCAGCGGTAAATCAGAAATGACACAGGCCGGGAAATGCAAATGGACGGTTTGGAAAGCGGGAAGCGCAAAAAGAGATCAGCGCTGCAGCGGGAGCACGATTTCGAAGGACCGAAACTGCGGAAATGAGACCAGCGCTGCAATTGGACCACGATTTTGGAAGGACTGGAAGCGCGGAACCGAAGCCAACGCTACAGCAGGAACGCGATTTGGAAGAACCGAAACAATGAAATGAGGTCAGCGATGCAGCGGGCACATGATCTGGAAGGACTAAAAATAAGGAAATCGAGCCAACGCTGCAGGGGGAGCGCCATTCTGAAAGGACTGAAAGCTGTCGGACTGGAGAAAGCACATAACACTGGTCAACTCTGCGGCATACTCTGCTAACGAACACGCGGAGGAGACCAGGACACCTCGCCGACCGGCGTCTTCGGAGGACAAGGAAGAGTCGCATGCATAATATGTAATTGTGGAGGGGGGGAGCAGGTGGGACCCAAGGCCCCGATATACACACGTCGTTCATTTCTAATCGTGCTCATTTCTAATTGTGCTCGTTTCTAATGGTTCATGGCCCCCTGGTGGCCAGGAAGAGGCCCAGGATAGAACAATTAGAAATGAAAGGATCTGGGCCCCCCGAACAATCAAAGAACATCTGAACACTTAGAAATGAACCATGTGTACTCTCTCTCTCTCACACACACACACCTGAACAACCACAGGCCGCTGCCTGGAGCGATTGGACAGCAGGGACCTCCGAGCACCCGGGGCCTCGGTGCGGTGAGATCTCGCAGGGTCTGCCGAGGACCCCCCCTCCCCTCACTGGGGGAGGGGCAGAAGATGGAAGCCGGAGCACAGGCTGCAGCGCGGCGGGGGAACTGATGGGCCTGTTTTCCACCTCCACCACCATAGGTTGGAGGGGGAGGGGGTCCTCCTCCTCCTCCTCCTCCTCCTCGTCCTCAACCTCCTTCCCCCCTCCAACTTATAGTGGTGGTGGTGGAAAACAAGCCCATCAGGAACTTCTCCTCAACCCCTGGGACCCCCGTGCCAAGCCCCCCCCCCACCCACCCACCCAGCTGGCTCCCCCTCCCCCCCCCCTTCTGGGGCTGGGCGCCGCTTCGCGGGGGGGGGGAGAAAGGTGCACTTCTCGGGCCCTCAAGGCCCCCTTGGGGACCATAAAGGGGCCCCTGTGGGGGCCCTGAACGGCCCTTTTCTGCTGCCCCGGCTGCACCCACATTGATCGCCCCCCCATTGCGCGACGCCCAATGGGGGCGCTATTCTGGGTTTCTGTGGTTTGGGGTGGAGGAGGAGGAGGAGGAGGAGGAGGAGGAGGAGGAGGAGGAGGAGGAGGAGGAGGAGGAGGAGGAGGAGGAGGGGAGGGAGGAGGAGGAGGAGGAGGAGGAGGAGGAGGAGGAGGAGGAGGAGGAGGAAGAGGAAGGGGAGGAGGAGAGGAGGAGCAGGAGGAGGAGGAGGAGGGGTGGTCGCGGCTCCCTCCCCCGTCGATCCCCCTCCCCATGGGGCGCCTCGCCTCGTGGTCCTCCGCCGCCCCCGCTCTCGTTCCTCCCGTGCTCCGCCCACGACCTTCTTTGGTGAGCGCCCCCCCCTGGTGGCGAAGCGCCGCCGGAGAGGGGAGGGCAGCGTCGACCGTCGACCATGATGCCCGCAACGTGGGCGTGAGCGCGAGCGCGAGCACGAGCGCGAGCGAGAGCGCGAGTGTGAGATGAGGATCCAGGCATCTCCTGGGGTTCTCTGCGTCTCTCTTGCGCTCGTGCCAAAGGCCCGGTCGCCCCGGCCCAAGGCAAGGGCCGCAGCCCCACAGAGAGAACCAGAGGTCCGCTCCCCGAAGGTCCGAAGGAGGAGGAGGAGGAGGAGGAGGAGGAGGAGGAGGAGGAGGAGGAGGAGGAGGAGGAGCAACAAAAACTCTATAGACCCTATCCTCGAGGACCGAGGATGAGGAGGAAGAGCAAGCTGACGCCGCCGCGGCCGTCGCCGCCGCGGCGAGCCTGGGAGCGAGCTGCCGCCGCGGCCGCCGAAGCCACCGAAGGGCGGCCGACGGCGGCGGCGGCGGCGCGCCGACCACGACCACGACCACGACCACGACCACGACCACGACCACGACCACGGCCACGGCCACGACCACGACCACGACCGCGACCGCGACCGCGACCACGAAGACCACGCACGGCGGCGGCATCCGCGGCGGCAACAGGCCTCCGACGGCCACCGCGGCGGCGGCATCCCGACGGCGGCGGCACCCCGCGGCGGCGGCAACCCGACGGCGGAGGCACCCCGCGGCAGCCGTCGGTCCTTCGGCACCGCCGCGCCGCTCGGGGCCAGGGCCGGCGGGGGCGGCTTCGCCGGCGGGCGCGGAGGCGGCAGGGGCACCGCCTCGGGCGGTGGATGGCGCGCGGCGTCGCCGTCGTCGTCGGCGTAGTCGTCGCCGTCGTCGTCGTCGTCGTCGTCGTCGTCGTCGTCGTCGTGGTCGAGTCGTGGTCGTGGTCGTGGTCGTGATCGTGGTCGTCGGTCGGCGGCGGCGGAAGGTGGAGAGCCAGCAGGATCGGGTTCGTTGTGTGCCGCCTGGGGCGCGCTCGTGGCCACGGCTGCGAGGCGGGAATATGGTCAGATCCACCGCCTGGGACCCCAGCGGGCGGTGGATGCGGATATATTTCGGTCCCAAGGGGCCGAATATATCCACATCCTCCGCCTGCCAAGGTCACCGAAGATCGATCCCCTGAGCGGTGGTCATGGACAACTCCCCGCCTCGGAACGGCTGGATCCGCCCAGAGATCCTGGCCAGAACTCAAACAGGACAGGCCTGGGGGACGAACTTGAGGAGGCAACCCAGACAACCGCCGTCTCTGGAAAAAGCTGTCGGAATCCTGATGCCCACGTAGCGACAACATGTAAAAAGACGATTGGGTTAGGGGGGCGGGTGGGAGTGAGGAGGCCTCCTTCTTCTTCTGCTGCTGCTGCTCCTCCTCCTCCTCCTCCGCCGCCTCCCTGTCTCCCATCCCCCATCCCCATGCCCGTGCCCAATCCGCAGAGGTCCCCAGATGTCCCTGGAGGTTCCAGGAGGACTCCAGAGGTCTCCAGAGTCTCCAGCGGTCTCCGGATGCAGGCCTTCAGAGACCACAACCCTCTCAAAAACCTCGGCCCACCCTAGTCGATCCTAGATCGCCCCCTCTGATCAAAATGTCCTCGCCGACGACGCCCCTGCGGAGCGGGAAGCAGAGGGGCCGCATCCGCGCCCTGCGGCGCGTCGGCCGCCGCGGCGGCACCGTCTACGTGCTGCCCCACTCGCAGTCGGCAAGAGGAGGAGGAGGAGGAGGCGGAGGAGGAGGAGGAGGAGGAGGAGGAGGAGGAGGAGGAGGATCCCCCTGCAGAGGACAGAGAGCGCTCGGGCAGCAAAACCACAGTGCGCCACTCCCGACGCTTCCGACGCAGCGTCGAGGGGCGGGGCACTCTCGCCCCGCGGGAGCGGGCCTCGGGCACGGCGGCCCCTCGAAGCCCACAAGGGGCCTCCCACCCCCAACAAAGAGGCCCCGGCGCGCGCCTCGGAGCGCGCGCCGCGGGGGGGGGGCCCGCGGGGCAGCTCCCGAGGGGGCCGCTCCCGAGCGGCGAGAGCGGGGGGCCAGCAAGAGGGGCGGGGTGCGAACACGCGTCGGTCGACAGGGGGGTGCAGTCTCAACCTGTAGAGGACGGGACGGAGGACGCGAGACGAGGGTGCGGGGGTCTGGGGAGTCAGGTCGACACCTCTGCGAGCGGGGCGCGGCCAGCGACGGCGGCCGAGGATGGGCCGAAGGAGAAGGATGCAAGGGCGACCTTGGGAAGCTGCTCAACTTGAGCAGGGACCGACCGCCCTGGCATTCCTCTCGGCCTACCACGACATGCACTAAGAACCAACACATGTTCTAATAACGAAAACCATGCCCTTATGACGGAAGCCCGGCGTATGAAAACGAGACAGTCTCAGCAAGAATTGTGTGCTAAGAACAGGTCGTGCCAATCACAGTAGGCTCTTAGAATATCTTCTGGTGGTCCTGTAGGCAAGCCAGGACGCTTCGCCACCGATTGATCCTCCTTACTGCACGGGTTGACTGCAGGAAGCATGACGCGGGGAGGCGCTCTCGAGGCAGATAGGGGGTTGCCTCTCGCCCCCCCGAGAGGCAGGAGGAGTGAGCCAGGGCCGTCGGACATCGGAGAAGGAAGGCACCGAAAGTACCGAACGACCTACGGTCCCGAAGGAGATCCTCTCCACAGTCAACCCGTTTTCAATAAGGATGCGCGGTGCTGTCGGCCCGTCTCACAAGGATGCGCGATGAGGATTCAAGGGCCTTGGACGCCCATTCGAAGCTTCTCGAGCGGGGCGCGGCCAACGAAAGCGGCCAAGGATGGACCGAGGAGGCAAGGATGCAAGGGTACCCTTGGGAAGGTTGCCCATCCTGACTATGCGGGTTGACAGTCAGGATGCCAAGGGCTTGGAAGGCCATGCCGACGCTTTTTGAACGAGGTTGGCAGGCAACATCGCTAAGGATTGGCCGACGGGTTGAGCAGGGACCGACCGTCCCGGCATACCTATAGGCCTACCACGACATGTTCGTAGAACCAAACATGTTCTACTAACAAAAACAAAGTTCGTAGAACATACGCCCGATATGCTTACACAAGACGGTCTCGGCCAGAAGCGTTCCAAGAACATTGTTCGTGCACACAAGAGGTTCTTGGAACATTCTCTCTGGTGGGCCTGTAGGCGAGCCAGAATGCAGAGGGGACCCCTGGGAAGCTGCTCGTCCTCACGATTCGGGTCGGGCGAAAGGGGGGATAGCGAAGGGGGGAGGTTGAGAATCAGCTCACGCAGCTGATTTTCCCGGTGCCTCCCGCCGCCGGAGGCGGCTATGTATCGAGGAATGGGCCCCTCGGTGAGGCCGAAACCAGCTGCATGCAGCAAATTTCGTACCCCCCCCTCTCCCAATCCCCCCCTTTCGCCTGGCCCGAACTGTGCGCGCCGACCGTGCTTCCTCGACCGACGCGAGACACCCGGGGGCCCTCCGCGGCGCTCCGCGCGCGCGCGCTCGGGAGGCGCCGCGGCCGCTCCCGAGCGCTCCGGGGCGCCCTCGGGCGCGAGCCCGCGCCTCCTGGCGTCGTGGGGGCGGCCTGCCGGGCATGCGGCCCGGCGGAAGAGAACAGGGAAGCGACGATCGGGGACGGACAGGCCCCCCTTTAGTAAAACGTGGTTTAGTGAAAACGACCTGAGGCCCAAACCTGGCGGGCGCGAGCCTGGACAATAACGGCCACGGCGCTTTCTCGAGAACCGAAAACGGACAATTCACTAATCGACGTGTCACTGTTGGGGGTTCTGTCCACCCCCGAGGCGATCAAAAACGGGCCCTGCGCGAGATGGTACAGCGGCCTTACGCCGCAGCTTACGCGGGCCGCTGGCGCGGCACGCCACACTGGAGATGAGGGCGCTCACGCGCGGCCTCACGCGGGCAGCTTGCGCACCAACGTCGGCGCGGACGACCCCGTTTTGTTGGCGTCGCCGAGGTGGCCTGCCGCGAAGAAGCAGCATCACGGCACCCGAAAGAGGCGCCATATGGTAGCGTTACGTGCTCTTGCTAGGCCGGATAGGCGGCCTGCTTGGGCTGTCCTTGGGGGAGAAGAGCGCAGGTGACACACGCCGCGAAGAAACAGTATCACAACGCCCGAACTGGGCCACGTACGGCATGCGCGTGTTTCCACGAGCCAGGTCGGCGACCCGCCTTTGCTGCTCCGCGGGGAGAAGGAGAGGAGAGCGGGCACCCCGGCGGCAGCAGCCCCCGCCACCGGAGCGCGCCCGACACTTGTGGGAGGCGCGGCGCCCTCCCGAGCGGCGGCCCGCGAGGCTCTCCCTGGGGCCCCTGGGGGGGGGGGAGGCGGAAGCGCACGCGTGGCCTCCTGCAGTTTAACGGCGCCCGCACGGCGCGGCCCGCCCCGCGAAGCCCGCGCGAGACAGGGAGAGCGTCCCGCCCTTCCGCGGGGGAGGGGGGGGGAGGGCGGCCGCTGTCCACTACCCCGTAGTGAGTCCGATCAAGATCGGGGACGCAGTACAGGGCATTTTTTAATACATCGGTTTTTTTGTTAAAACAAAATAGGATTTGAATACATGATTAAATGCATGCACAAACTCATCGTTGTTTTTAATACTAAATCCTTGCATTCTTAATACATGATCCGCACGCGGAGCCTGAACAATCGGACCCGGGACCGAAGGACATCCTTCCTTCGGCGACACGCAGGGGCGACCCTGGGCAAGAGTGCCCTTTGGTGCGCGGACGTCTGCTGGACCGCGGGAGGACCAAACACAAGCGCGCAAGACGCCACGATCGCATCGCCCTCGGCGATCGGGGGACCACACTAGGCCCGCACAACAGGTCACACCGGCGCAAAGTCACTCTTACGCCTACAGTCAAAAACCCTAATAAGGACGCGCGGTAAGGACGCAAGACCTTTGGAAGCCGAAGTTGGGATTTTTGGGGCCGCGGACGACGACAACCTCAAGGACGCAAGAGCAAGGAAGAGCAAGGACGCAAGGGTACCCTGAGCAAAGTCGCGCGTCATTATTAGGGTTTTTGACTGTATAGTCGGTTCAAGAACACGGGACCCTCCGCCGTCCAAAACGAAGAGCACTCGAAGAAACCCTCCCCCACGATGCACAAGAACATCCAACAAGCACGAGGAACATCCGGGTACCCTCCCAGAACCGACCCCGACCTTATCCGTCGGTCCGACTGCAGCCCGGGTCGGCACTCGACCACGTGGCCTCCCAACCCGGGTCAGCCAGAGGGGATTGGTTGACCCCCGTTCGCGCCGATCCCCGTCACGTGAGCTCTGGCAAGAGAAACCCGACGGCGCGCCGGAGGGGGGGAAGTGAGAAGTGGCGGGCCTTATCAGAAGGCTCGAAGGTCCTCCAGCCTTCCGAAAAGTTGTCTGAGCCTTCCCCGAAGACGCAGAAAAATTCTCAGAAAGCCGGAGCAGCTTTTTGAGAAGGCCTCCTCCTTCTCACCTCCCCTCCTCGCTCGCCGCCGAGCAACACCGAAGGCCTTAGCTGCCCCGATACGCAACACGCAACACGTAGCGTATTGGTACGGAGCTCAACACGTGTCCTGAAAACGTAGGTATGCTGCGATACGTTCGCCAAAACGTGGGCCTATAGGTTGAGCCAACACGCAACATATTGACACGGACGTTTTGCGCACGGTACGTGTTGCTTATTAACACGTGCGTATCGAGTTCAGCTAAGCCGAGGGCCCCTGCACGGCCCCGTCCCGATGTATTGTTTTTTGAACACGGTGTCGGGGGTCTCGACCTGTTCCCCAAGACTGGCTCTTCTTCCTGAATCGTTTCTTGACGGCCCTGGGGCTCCCAGAGGCCGCAAACGGAGAAACACCTCCTTGGTACATTTTCCATTGCCTCCCCCCCCCCTCGCTCGCCGCCGAGCAGCACCGGAGGCCCCTCCAAGGGCCCCGCCCCCTCTTCCGAGCCGCGCCCGGCCCGGCGGCAGCCAGGGGGGGGGGGCCACCCGCAGGCCCCAAGGGCCCGCCCACAGCCGGGCCCACGGCCAGGCGCACGGCGCCGCCACCAAGGACGCGGGCGAGCAGGGCGGGGGGGAGGCGGAGGCGGGCGAGGAGGAGGGCGAGGAGCAGGAGTCAGGCGGAGGAGGAGGAGGAGGAGGAGGAAGAGGAGGAGGAGGAGGAGGAGGAGGAGGAGGAGGAGAAGAAGGAGGAGGAGGAGGGGGGGGGAGGAGGAAAAGGGGGGGAGGAGGAAAACGGGGGAGGCAGGGTGGGAGGGAGAGATGAGGGAGGAGGACGAGGAAGAGGATGGCGACGACGAGGGCCCCAGCTGTTGCAGCAGAACGGCCCGCAGCTTGAGGATCGAACGGAAGAGGAGAAGGAGGAGGAAGATAAGGGGGCGAAAGAAGAGGATCACACTTCATAAACACGGTACAAACTTTTGGAGATCCGCGCGGAGTTATTGGATCAGAGCTGGACCCCCCTCCCTGGCACGCCAACGGCGCCAGGGGCGGCCCCAGAGACGCCGCCAGGGGGCCCAGCGCGGGTCCAAGAAGTCCGCGCGGAGCTCCAACAACATGTGGTTATGTCCTCTATCGGGGATGGACAGGGCCCTTTTCGCAAAACACCCTTCAAAAACAACGACCCAGGTCCAAACCTGGCGGGCGCATGCCAACAAAGCAATACGGCCACAACATCCTCTCGAGGATCGGACAAGGGCAATTCGCCAATCGACTTAGCAGGTGTGGTGGTTCCTCACGTTCCGCCAACCTCCGATGCTTGCGCATCTTCGAAGAACGAACATGGGTGGCAGAAGGAACGCACTACCCAGACCCCCAACGTCGTGATTTTTTCACAACGTCGTCGACCCCCAGAGGTCCGGACCCCTTCACGGCGACCGGTTTTTCGTCCCGAGTCGTTTTGTGACGGTCCCAAGGCCCGGGAAGGGCCCCTGGAGCCCGAAAATAACGAAAAACCTCCCGTCGTGATTCTTTCACAACGCGAGGGGGTCTGGGTACAGCAGAAGCACGAACTTCCGGAGCTCCGAAGCGTTGTGTTTATGCCGACGTCGTTCCTCTTCGGAGGCGGGAACTTGCCATCGCTCGAACGTCCACTCCCCGTGCATTGCTCGGTGTCGTGCGAACTGTTTTCTCTCGGGCGTTGGCATAACTGGGTTTAGTGGGACCTGGTTTAGTGATGTGTACTGGGGGACGCCCCCCCCGCCCCGTTCCACTAAGCGGAACTGCTGTCACCCGAGAAACACCAGCTGCGGCAGACCTGGCTTAGTGCTTCTGGCCAAATTAGGGGCCCCGGGGCCCTACCACTACCTAACCCGGTCCCCTTACCTGGGGTCCTGGCCATACCCGATTCTCGCAGGATGATCCAAGGTGCTCCAGAAGCAACGTGCACACGTCCGAGCGATGCCAAGGGAAGGAGGGGAGAGCCCCCCCCCTCCAGCAGGGGGGAAGCGGGTCCCAAGGGTGAGCGAGCAACGACATGTGTACATGTACGCCCTCCGCGGTCTTGCGTGCACGAACCTCCGCGTTCAAACGCAATTCGGCGGAAACAATCCGCGTACATGTACATATGTTGTTGCCCTCTGAAAGGGAGACGGGCCCTGGACCCCGGGCGCCTCTCCCCCAGGACCCTTTGCTTCATCCCGAGCTGTTTCCTGCGAGCCCCAGGGCCCGTGGAGGGCCCCGAGAGCCCGGGAACGGTGAACAACCTCAGGATCCGCTTCCCTCAGGCGTCGACCGCAGCCACCGCCGACTACGAGGGACGACGACGACGACGACGACGACGACGACGACGACGACGACGGCGACGACGACGACGACGACGACGACGGCGACGACGACGACGGCGACGGCGACGGCGACGGCGACGGCGACGACGACGACGGCGACGGCGACGGCGACGGCGACGGCGACGGCGACGACGACGACGGCGACGACTGCGACGCCGCCTCCGCCGCCTCCCGGCCCGCCAGCGCCGTGGAGGCCCCCGTCACGGCGCGCACGGCCTCCGCCACCGCGGGCGACGGGGGCGCCTGCGCGCCCGCACAGTGTGCGTGCTTTTTGGCGCCGTCCGTAGGGCTTTTGCGTGCCGGCGGAGTGCAGGGTGACCGGGTCGGCCACCCGACTTCTCGCGCCATTGGCGGCGAGCGAGGAGGGGAACTGAGAAGGATAAGGCCTCCTCAGAAGGCGGCGGGACTTCTCAGAAGCCCTCGCGCCTTCTGAGAAGTTGTTCTGTCTTCGGGGAAGGCTTAAGAAACTTCTCAGAAGGCCGGGGAACTTCCGAGACTTCTGAGAAGGCCAGCCCCCTCTCACTTCCCCCCTCGCTCGCCGCCGAGCGTAGCCGTAGCCTCGTCTCTATCAGGAAGGCGTCGTGAACGAAACTATGCCCGCAGATCAGCCCGAGCGCGACCGAAACTGGTGCCCGAGGTGTTCCGGCCGCGCCCGAGTGCGACCGAGATGGTTAGCTCGAAGCCAAGACGATTTTCACTTTCGGTCTCGATCCCGGTCGCACTACGCTTTCGGTCACAACTTCGGGCACTTTGTCGGTCACTGATGTTCTTCGGTCACCTACCTTCTCGGCTGATAGGGGCGGGGTGCATTGAGACTTCCCAGCATGGCCCTGGGGGGCCGCCGACTGCCCAGACCCCCTGACATGCTTGCTCGAAGTTCGGGGTTCGACGTCGGCTCTCGGCGGGTCTTCAGCCTCAGAATGTCTCGGCGGGTCTTCAGCCTCAGGGCGCTGTGGGGGTGCTTGGACCATCCTGAACGGCCGCTGGAGACCCGAACTATGACTTCCTCCTCGCGTCGTGCAAACAAAAATCATGACGGGAGGTGCTTGGCCGTTTTCGGCCTGCGAGGGACCTCGCCGGGCCGCGGGACGTGGGAACGGGTCCGAACGTGACGCCGCGGCCCTCGGGAAAGGGTCGGGACTTCCAGGGGCCCCAGACGGCAAGATGTCAAGACGTCGCAGGTCTGGGTAACAGGGACCCCGAAAACGAGGACATTGCCGAGCACGACTTTGGAAGCATTCCGCCAAACACTCCACCTGGAAAAAGTCGGGGGCTGCTAGAGAGGGGGCCCCTGGGCCCAGGTGACCCCCAGCTTCCCGCCTTCTGCTGGAGCCCCTGGGGCCCCCCTGGGTAAGGCTTGCTCTGGAGGCCGTGGGGGCTCCCATGGAACTCTTGGGGACACCCTGGGCCAGGGGCCAGCAACACACGCGAGAGAGAGAGAGAGAGAGTGGGGGCTCCCATGGAACTCTTGGGGACACCCTGGGCCGGGGGCCAGCGAGAGAGAGAGAGAGAATGAGAGAGAGAGAGAGAGAGAGAGAGCGAGAGCGGGTGTCGCAGCGGCCCCGCTGTCGATGGCCCCCGCGCTGCGGGCGGTGACCCCCCCGAGCCAGATGCTCGCCCAGAGGGCGGACCGGTCGTCCTCGGCAGAAATCCGACTACGAGCTGTTCAACCACACCAACTTCAATATTCGGGGATGGACAGAACCCCCTTTAGCAAAACGTGGTTTAGCGAAAACGACCTCGGGCCCAAACCTGGCGGGCGCAAGCCTGGAAAATAACGGCCACGGCGCCCTCTCGAGAAGCGAAAACGGACAATTCACGAATCGACGTGTCACTGTTGGGGGTTCTGTCCACCCCCGATCAATATACGCTACCCCCGCTGGAGAGGGGCGGCTCTCTCCGGCCTGCCGTCAGCCCGAACAGGGAGGAGGCGCGGTAAACGATGCAAAGGGCCTCGGGCCTCGGGGGGCCGTGCTTTACGTCTTTCGGGCAAGGCTGGCCGGCGAAGGTCGCCAGGAGGGGGCCGAAGGGGCCAGGATGCAGGGGTAAACTTGAAGAAGTCGCTGATCCTGTCTCCTCCTCCTCCCTCCTCCTCCTCCCTCCTCCTTCTCCTCCTCCTCCTCCACTATGCTCCTCCACTATGCTCCTCCTCCTCCTCCTCCTCCTCCTCCTCCTCCTACTGCTCCTCCTCCTCCTCCTCCTCCTCCTCCTCCTCCTCCTCCTCCTCCTCCTCCTCCTCCTCCTCCTCCACTACGCGGGCTGACTGCACAGGCCGCGCGGGGCGCGGTCATATCATATCTCCCCCGCCCCCCGCGGGTGGCCCCGGGCCCGCTCCCACGAACTCGGGCGCCTCCCAGATGGAGGCTCGCCCCCTCGCGTTCGGGCCCGACCTCCTCCAGGAAGTGCGGGCGCCAAGAAGGCACACCACCAACACTTTACACCCCTCCATC
>CAUYUJ010000681.1:599103-601603 GCA_963575745.1 Prorocentrum cordatum
TCGTCGTCGTCGTCGTCGTCGTCGCTGGCGCCGGCGCTGGCGCCTTCGGCGGCGGGGGCGGCGGCGGTCGCGCCACCCCCGAGGGCGTCGGAGGCAGCTCGCGCTCCGGGGCGGGCGCGCCACCGCTGGGGCGGCCGGGGGGGGGGCAGCCAGAGAGGCAAAGGCGGAAGAAGGCGGGCGACGGCGGGCAAAGGCCAAGAGGCACCCGGACCTCCCCAGGATCCTGGCGTCGTTATGTTGCACGCTGGGCGGTTTTGCCTCGTCTCGTCCTGGACCATCACGTATCGATCCGGCTCGACAAGCTGGCGCAAAAAGATGGAGCCGCCGCGATGTTGAAATTGGTTCGGAACGTCAGATCTCAGGGATGTTTCTGGGAGCCCTGCATGGAAAGAAACAATACATCGCATTTTTCGACAGAGGGGCCCTCCCTCCCCGCGGCCGCCCGCTTTTCCGTCCCCCCCTGAACGTCCCTCCCCTCCTTTTTCCTTCCTCCCCGCGGCCGCCCGCTTTTCTGTCCTCCCCTTCTCTTGCACGGTGGCCAATTCGCCACAACGGTGCCCCCGTTTAGTTAGCTTCATCCTCCAGCGAAGGCGACCCCTGCTTAGCCGCCAACGAAGAAAGTCTCGACAGAGAGGCCTGACAGATAAACAAGCTGACGGACAGATGACGGCGGAAGGATTGGCGGCGCGCACAAGGGGGTGGAGGGAGGGGAGAGGGTCTCTTAGAAAGAAGCTGCTTCTGAGATGGGGCCGGCATTACATCTACAGATAAGGCCCGCGCCTTCTAAGAGCGCGTTTCTTTATGCTCGGCAATGATGGGCGTCATGGGGGGGGGGGAGGGGGGGGATGATGTAACGCCCCCCCCGCCGTGTGGCTCCGGCACCACAGCCGCGCCCGCGCGCGCGACGCGACGAGCGACGAGCAACGACGACGACGACGTCAACGACGCGAGCAGCACGTAGGTGGCGATATGCCGCACTGCGCCTGTGTACCCCGCAGTGCTCGCGTGCACCACAGCGCGCGTGTATACCACAGCGCCTGTGTACACCGCAAAAACCGTGTGCAACGCAGCGCCTGTGTACACCACAATGCTTGCGTACACTACATCGCCAGCGTAGAAGTGCACACCGCAGCGACCATGTGCAACACAGCACCTGTGCACACCACAGTGCTTGCGTGCACTGCGGCGCCTGTGCACGCCACGGCGCGTGTCTACGCCACTGCATCCGCGTGCAACGCAGCGCTGGTGTGCGCCGCAACGCCTGCGTGCATAGGACAGGTAGAACGAGCGTGTACGTGAGGATCTGCTGCGGATAACTAGACGCCACGCCAGGAAATGGCTGATAATCGCATGCGACGTTTTTCCCTCCTCCCTCCTCCTCCTCCTCCACCTCCACCTCCACCACCTCGTCCTCCTCCTCCTCCTCCTTTTCCTCCTCCCCCTCTTCCTCCTCCTCCTCCTCCTCCTCCTCCTCCTCCTCCTCCTTGCCCCCTGTCGTGCGGGTTGGCGCTTCAGCGCACGTGCGCATCTCAGCGCGCACCGCAGAATGGTCTATTGAATCGGTCCACTTGGTTTTCGGACGGCCACTTTAGCTGGAACCTCGTGGGCGCAAAAGGAGGAGTTAGGGTGACGCGGGCGGACTCGGGAGGACACGTAGATTCCAGCGGCGCTCCGTTGAGGATGGTTTTATATAGTTTTCTGTGGAATCCACAAGCGTTCCATTTTGTCATGAGGATTCGTTCTCACATTCTATATAAAACAATGGTGCTGTGTTGCACACGGTTGCTGTGGTGCACACAGGCGCCGTGGTGCACACAGGCACTGCAATGCACGCAGACATTGTGGTGGATACTGGTGCTGTGTTGCACACGGCTGATGTGGTGAACGCAAGCGCTGCGGTGTGCACGAAAGCTGTTGTGCCCGCAGGCACGGTGGCACAAACTGACGCTGTGTTGCACGCGGCTGCTGTGGTGTACATAGGCGGTGGTGTACACAGGCGCTGTGGTGCACGCAGGCACTGTGGTGTACACTGGCGTTGTGGTGCAAATCGCCACCTACATGCTGGCACTACCCGTCCTCCGTCATTCCCAAGCATTCCCAAACGCCGCCGGCGCGAAACGTGACGTCATCGACCCCCGTCCATCCCCCCCGAGATGATTGCCGTCATCGGCCCGGTATGAAAAACAGGCTTCAGCCGCGTCCGCGCGCACGACGACTATAAGCGAGGAGCGACAAGCCACGAGCGACGAGCGACGACGACGACGACGACGACGACGACGACGACGACGACGACGACGACGACTGCGGACCAGACTCCTATGCGGATTCCTACGAGGACACCTATGCGGATCCCAATGCGCACAGCGGCAGTGCTCGGAGCGCACTGGGGGGCAGTGCCCGGAGCGCATTGGAGGGGGGAGCGTTGCGTCATAGGGGGGGGGCCGGGGGCCATGACGCCCGTCATGCCCCAAGCAGTACAGAAACGGGCTCTTAGAAGCAG
>CAUYUJ010000681.1:606603-611603 GCA_963575745.1 Prorocentrum cordatum
GGCGACCACATGTAAACTCGAAACAGGATAATGCCTCCTACTAGGACGACGACGCCAACGACGACGAGGACACGCTCAGAGTGGGGGTCCTGGCGCCCTCGCATGGGCCACCCTCCAGCGGCATCCCGAGGCGGGACTTGAAGCAAGGCAGCTCGCTAGTGGGCCGCTCTTTTGACCGCACCGAGCTCCTCCTCCTCCTCCTCCTCCTCCTCCTCCTCCTCCTGGCTCGCGTCGCGATTGGGCGTTGCTCGCTCACTCACTCGCTCGCTTGCTCGCTCGCTCGCTCACTCACCCCTCCTCCTCCTCCTCCTCCTCCTGCTCCTCCTCCTCCACCTCGCTCCTCGTCCTCCTCCCTCCTTCCTGCTCCTCCTCCTCTTCTTCCTCTTCCTCCTCCTCCTCTTCCTCATCCTCCTCCTCCTCCTCCTCCTGCTCCTCCTCGCTCCTACTTGCGCCTCCTCGCTCCTCCTCGTTCTTCCTCGCTCCTCCTCGCTCCTACTCGCTCCTCCTCCTCTCCTCCTCCTCCTCCTCCTCCTCCTCCTCCCTCGTCCTCCTCCTCGCCTCGTTCTCCTCCTCCTCCTCCTCCTCCTCCTCCTCCTCCTCCTCCTCCTCCTCCGCCTCCTCCTCCTCTCCTCGCTCCTCTCGCTCCCTCGCTCCTCCTCCTCCCTCGCTCTCCTCGCTCTTCCTCCTCCTCCTCGCTCCTCCTCGCTCCTCCTCCTCCTCCTCGCTCCTCTCCTCCTCCTCCTCCTCCTCCTCCTCCTCCTCCTCCTCCTCGCTCCTCCTCCTCCTCCTCCTCTCCTCGCTCCTCCTCCTCCTCCTCCTCCTCCTCCTCCTCCTCCTCGCTCCTCGCTCCTCCTCCTCCTCTTCCTCCTCGCTCTTCCTTCCTGCGTCCTCGGTGTTCCTCCTCGTCCTCCTCCTGTCGCGCTGTCGCTGTTGGCATTGGTGTGTGAGTGTGTCTTAAGGGACGCGGCCACGCTGCCCCTCACGGCCGCCGGCGGAGAACGGACGGAACAATTTGCTTGCTCTGCATGCACGGGAATATCTCCACATCGTCCCCCAACTCATATAACCTCCTCCTCCTCCTTCCTCCTCCACCCTCTCCTCCTCCTTTTCCTCCCCCTCCTCCTCCGCCTCCTCCTTCTCTCCTTCTCCTCTCCTCCTCCTCCTCGTCCTCCTCCTCCTCCTCCTCCTCCTCCTCCTCCTCCTCCTCCTCATCCCTCCCCGTTCCCCGCAATCTCCTTCTTCCCACTCCTTTCTCCTCGCCCTCCTACGTCTGGAGGTCGCACAACTGCGGTGACAGACCGTGCAATGACCTCGAAATTGCCAAAGAGCTCATCGCACGGTCCGTCACCGCACCGTTTTGTGACCGTGGAGGCCCCAATTGCCCGAGACGACGGCCCCAATTGCCCGTGACGAAGTCCCAAAACCGTGCGGTGGCCCCAAATCCCCGTTGACTCACCACACGGTGTGGTCACCGCACCGTTTGGGGCCCTCGACGCTCTTATACAGGGGATCTACTGACCCGGGTCAATCCATACCCGGGTCAGTCAAGTTTTGCAGGATTTTGCAAACCCCTGCAGGATCCTGCAGGATGCTGCACCCAAGCCCAGGTCAATGTGACCCTGGCCCTGCAGGATCCTGCAAGATCCGGCGCTCTGGCTGACCCCCGTTTGCATTGACCCCAGTCTCTGGAGACCCGATTATGTCACGTTCCTCCCTCCTCGGGAGGGGGGGGCGCGAGCAGGGCGGAAACGATAACACAGAGGATGGGGGAGGACCGAGAAAGCAAGCGAGCAAGCTCCGTGGCCGTGGAGCGGGCGGAGCCGCACCCACTTGCGCGGGGCAGCCCTAGGACATGGCCCGTGGAAAGTGGCAGGTGGACACCTGGACGCAGCAGGAGGACATCCTATAGCACTATGGCCCCACTTTGCAGGCGCACGTCCGAGCCGAGCGTACAGCACGAACGCCTCGTGGTATATCCTTACCCAGGCGGCATGGCCAGAAGATGCCCGCCACCGAGCGTTTACTGCAGGAGTTCTGAGCACGCGCGACCCGCCCATGGGAGTCCGACGACGTCGACGTCGACTACGACGACGACGACGACGACGACGACGGCGGCGACGACGACGACGACGACGGCGACGACGGCGACGACGACGACGACGGCGACGACGACGACGACGGCGACGACGACGACGACGACGACGACGACGACGGCAGGACAACAACGGCAAGACAGCGGCCCGCAAAGAAGCGTTTCCGCCGTTGCCAGCCCTGCGCCGGGCCGGGAACAAATCAGCGCAGCCCGAAAACACGACCCGCGGAGTGGCGCTCGACAGAGAGTTCCCAGCGCCCCCGCGACGGCGCGAGGGCCCGCCAGAGCTGGAAGCCGGCCCGACTCTTGGGCTGTCGCGCCTCTCTGGAGGGGCAACGATAGGGGGGGATAGGCACAGGGGGGGGAGCACCGACCTGGAATCGGCGACACATCGCCGATAGATCGGCGATAGTCCCCCGACAGTGAATCCGCACGTTCCTGGGCGGGTTGGGGCTATTGGGCCCCTGTCGACGATCAGTGGGCGACTGGGGATCGATGCGTCCCCCCCCTACGCCTACCCCCCCCTATCCTTGCCCAGGATCTCTGAAGGAGAAGAGAGCGGCGAGATGCGAGGAGGGAGGCGCGGCCCACGAGACTTGCTGTGAAAGCCCGCGGGCGCCGGGTGGTGCAAGACGGCCAGGCGCCAGCCACAGCGAACGGTGGAATGCACAGGAGGCGGATGAAGGCACGAAAGCGCAGGAGAAGAGGACACGAGGAGAGAAAGACCAAGAGACCCAAGAGGGAGCCCGATGGGACCGTGAAGGCCGGCGCGGGGGTGCCCAGGGAGATCAGCCCACGAGAAAGGGGAAGGGCAGAAAAGGGAGGAGGGATGGGACGAACGAGGGAAACAGGGAATAACCCGCAAATGCGCAAAATACAAAAAACTGGCCATCTCACAAGCCTGCGCGCCCTCCCCTCGGAATCCTCCCCGGACCCCCCCCCGGGACCGCTCCAGGCACCCCCCCAGAGGAGCAGAAAAAGGACCGGAAGAATCGAGGAGGGAGGAGGCCACAGAGCCGCGAAGATCACCGATTGCGGAGCCCCCCCGATCGGCGGCACTGGCCGGAGGCCACTGCAAGAACCTGGCCCTCTCGCGAGCCTGCGCGCTGGCTTCGCAGACGTGTTGCTGACTGCGCTCGGACCACGGCGCCCGCCTCACGACGCGCGCGCGCTCCGCCGCTCCTCCCGCGCGGCGAAGAGCCTGACGTCACCCACCCATGCAGGAAGCCAGGATAGTAAGGAGGCGCGATGAGGAGGCAAGGGCTGTGGACGCCCATTTCGAAGTCTCTCAAGCGGGGCGCGGCATGGACCGAGGAGGCAAGGATGCAAGGGTGCCCTTGGGAAAATCGCCCACCCTCACCATGCGGGTTGACTGTATTCGCTTCCAGCTGTTGTCCACGCCATCGCGCGCCCCATGCCTTTGTCGCAAGCGTTTCTCAGGTGCGGGCTGTTTTGCGACTCGAGTCAGCACAGCCCCAGTCCAGTTGGCTCCTCACAGGCCCTTCGTCGCAACATATGTCCGTGCACCGTGCGATGACGCCCCTCCTGCCCCGACGGCCAGCGCCCAGGCAGCAGAGTCGCGAGCGGCGCTGGACGTGGCAAACCCCACGCGACCACTACGGGGCACGCCGCGATTGCATAAAATGAGATTCTGGCGCGACGGATCGAGGCCCACCCGACTGACATGCGGTTGTTCAGGAGAACGCGCGGACGAAATACTCATTCGCATCGCTGGAACACCCGAGCGTCATGTCCGGCACACTTGATGGTCGCTGGCCTCGCTGGTCACCCTCACGGTCTAAAACTATATTTCTCCACTACGGCATCCAACTCAACGATGATGTGCACGCCCCGTGATCGAGCACACCGGAAGCCATTTGCCGGCGAACCGAACCGCATATTGCTCAAAGAGCTCGCCGCGTCGTCTACGACAACGCAATGACACTAACATGTACGTCAGCCGATCCGGTTGTCGTATATGTGCTGAAATTTGCTGTTTTGGGAGGTCTGGCAGAGCTCCGAATAACGGCCTCAAAAGATGAACTGGTCGGTTTGCTAGACGCCCTGGAACATGCTGAACGACCGTCTACATTCTCTGGCAGCCACAGAAACCAACTGCGCCGTGTACTGTTCAGAAGGTCGTTGTACTGCACTCGCACGTATGATTGTTCCAGCGATGTCGAGAGAGCGCCACGTCCTACTTGACTGGCAGCAGATCGAAGCCCACCTTTCAAACCATCACTCAAGATTGTAATAGCTGCCAACTCCACAAAGACACGCTGTTGGCATAACATGATGCACAACGCCGTACCTCCTGCAATCGACAGTCTGATCTACCAACCACTCATGTATAGCGCCATCCAGCAACCTACAGCAAAGGAATCGACTAAACAGTTCACACAGGGTGACGAGAACTGCGACGGGAGTGCAATTCGACTGAAATTTGCAATTCTGTGTAAGGCGATATGTCGGCCAACTTCCAATCAACTGAGAGGTCAAAATGCTGGGCGCAAGAGTCGGATGAAAACGTCTAGAGCAATGTCGCCGCACAAAAATCTGACCACCAACCCATGGAACAACTATGCTTGCGCACGCCTGGTCACCCGCTGCCCTCCTTGTCACCATATATAGACTTGCGCTGGCGGGCTCCTCCGCCGTGGGCGGTGGACGACTCTCCTGGCCGGTGTGCCTGCCGCAGGCGTGCTCTCTGCGACCTCGCCTGGTGCGCGCGTACAAGTTACCGAAAAAAACTCGCAAGCACCTCGGCGATGTCAGTTCGCTTGTATTGGAGCGTGCCGCCTGAGCTTTCCATTGCTCTGATGTGGTGGCGATTGTGGCTTCCCTGCATGCCCTTCAGGGTCTTGACTCGTTAAGGCGGCCACACATGGGATGGGGGAGGAGGAGGCTC
>CAUYUJ010000681.1:614103-652609 GCA_963575745.1 Prorocentrum cordatum
GCATGATCAGCATTATCATCAGCAGCATTGTCCACATCATCATCAACATCGCCATCAGCATCAGCAGCAGCATCATCATCAGCATCAGCATCAGTATCAGCAGCAGCATCATCATCATCATCATCCTCCTCATCATCACCATCACCATCATCAGCATCAGCTTCACTATCATCTCCTCATTCCCCGTCTCTATCCTCCCGCCCCCCGCCTATATGCTCCCCTGCTCGTCGTGGTTGTGGTCTGCAGGCTTCGAGCTCCGCTCCTCTTTCCTCCAAGGTCCCCAAACTCCCTGAGCGTGCTCGTTCCCTCCCCCGAGCGCTTCAACCCGCCCGCTACCAATCGGCATCGTGCACCCCACGCCTGCCTTGGAACGAGACTAGGATTCTCGTCGCCGCGACCCGACCAAGTCCCATCCAACACCCGCTCCGCCTACTCCTCCTCATTCACCGCTGCTTCGTCGCCTGACTGCTGGATGGATCATCATCAACACCATCAGTAGCAGCAACATCGACCGCCAAATCCTCATCAGACCTCCTCCTCATCCTCATCATCAGCATCATCGCCAGCATCAGCATAATCAGCATCCTCACCATCACCAACATCAGCATCATCAGCATCATCAACATCAGCATCAGCATCAGCATCAGCATCAGCATCAGCATCAGCATCATCATCATCATCATCATCATCAACATCGTCATCAGCAGCATCATCATGTTCATCATACTCAACATCATCACCATCATCATCACCATCATCGGCATCGTCATCATCAACCGCATCAACCGCATCATCATCATCGTCATCAGACTCAGTACCCGCATCAGCAGCATCAGCATCGTCAGCATCGGTACCAACATCTCTAACATCATCAGCATCGTCAGCTGCATCAGCATCATCGCCATCGTCATCGTCATCGTCATCATCGTCAGCTGCATCAGCATCATCGCACTCATCAACATAAGCATCATCGTCGGCAGCAGCACCATCATCAGCAGCATCGTGATCATCGTCACCGACAGCATCATATTCAGCACCATCATCATCGTCGTCAGCATCATGACCACCATCGGCATCCGCATCGTCATCATCTTGTCAACAGCATCATCACCATCACCATCACCATCACCGTGATCATGATCAAAATCATCATCAGCACAATCATCGCATTCAGCATCATAATCAGCATCAGCATCAGCAGCAGCATCATAATCAGCATCACCATGATTGAAGCAAAATCGCCATCATCGTGGGCAGCCTCACCATCACCAAATAGCATCACCAGCGTCAGCATCAGCATCAGCATCAGCATCATCGTCAGAGCCATCAAACACATCACCATCGCCATCAGCCGCATAGTCACCAGCAGCAGCACCACCATGACCATCATCAGCATCATGGTCATGGTCATGGTCATGAGTATGATGATGATGATCATCATCATCATCAGCAGCATCATCATCATCATCATCATCACCATCATCACCATCACCCTGATCATCATCATCAGCGGCATCATCACAACATCCCCAGCATCATCGTCGCCATCCAGCATCCTCATCAGCAGCAGCATCATCAGCATCGTTCCCAACAGCATCGTCGGACATTATCATCGTTTGCATCAGCAACCTCACCACCACTATCAGAATCGTCAGCGCCATCATCATCATCATCATCATCATCATCATCATCATCATCATCATCATCATCGTCGTCGTCGTCGTCGTCGTCGTCGTCGTCGTCGTCGTCGTCGTCGTCAACAGCATCATCATTATCGTCATCATCATCGCCATCATCATAGGAGACAGCATCATCATAAGCATCGCCGCTAAAATGACCATCACCCATGTAAGCAAAGCCAAACGGATCAGCATCGTAGTCAGCATCATCACCCTGACTCGTTCTCCACAACCTCTTCACACCTGCGTTTCCTCATCCTTATCCTCACCCTCCTCATAGGCATCGCCAGCATCCTCAACCTCATCCTTATTATCATCAGCCTCTTTCTCGGCCATGCCATCCTTCTTCCTACCCCCCTTGTTTCATTCGCCTCGTTTCGAGATGGCTCTACCTCCATCGCCTCTCCTCCTCACGCATGTCTGGTCTTATCACTCGTCACTGACCCTGTTCCTCCTCAACTTCGCATCCTTCACAAATTTAGTATTCCTCATCCTCCTCCTGCTTCTCCTCTTACATCTTCCCCTCCTCCTCCCTTTCGTACGCCCCCCCCTCATCCGCCTCCTCGTCTTGGGGCCTTCAGCGCCGTTCGGCACAGTCTTGGGCTGCCTTCGGGGATCCATCGGCCCTTGGGCCGTGTTGACAGCATCTTGGAGGGTCTCCCATGGACACAACATTGAGTCATCTGGGACTTCTCGCAAACCTTAGGAGCCGCTCTTGGACCGTAGTGTCGCCGTCGTAATGGCCAAGACGTTGAGGTTTAATGATGGAACCCTCCGAAATCAGTCTGGGGTCCTGGGCTGTCATGGGCGTGTCTTGCTGCCCTGCTGGGCCGCTTTCGATGCTTACAAATATAGACACAGACATGTTGGAGTCCTATGAAGCCCTCCTGAAATCATGTTGAACCGAAAAGAACGTTCAACGCAAACAAATGGAACTTCTCTAATGGTTGGGCACCGCAAGGATTCCTTGGGGAAACCGTGAGTCAGGAGGACCATGATCACGAATGGAGGCGGGAGGGAGGAGGGAGGGGATGGAGGGGGAGAAGAGAGGGAGGGGAGGTAGTGAGGGGGAGAGGGAGGGACTGATGGAGGGAGAGAAGGGAGCAGGGAGGATCAGGGAGGGGAGAATAGAGCTCTAATGGAAGGAAGAAAAAGGAAAGAGGGAGGGAGGAGAGAGGAGAGAGAAGGCATAGGGAGAAGCCCTTTAGTTAGATTGGGTCGAGTGCGGCACACTGGTCAGCCGGCGAATCTCCAAACATCTCCCCGCGAATCTCAAAACTCCAAAAACGTCCCGCGAATCTCCAACCTCCAAATACACTTCCCGCGACTACCAGACAAACCCTTGGCATCCGAAACATCTCAAGCGAAATCTCAGAATAGCGTGGCTTCAGAACATGTCCAACCAACATCTCCCAAATCGCTACAAATATTCATCAAGAGGTTGGCCCTGTCTGGCACCACCAGCCTCTTGCTGGCGGCGAGCGAGGGGGGGAAGTGAGAAGGGGCGGGGCTTCTCAGAAAGCTCGGACGTCCCCCGGCCTTCTGAGAAGTTTTCTAAGCCTTCCCCGAAGACGCAAAAAACTTCTCAGAAGGCGCGAGGGCTTCTGAGAAGTCCCGCCGCCTTCTGAGAAGGCCTTCTCCTTCTCCCTTCCCCCCCTCGCTCGCCGCCGATCTTGTCACCAACGGGCCCCAGGACGGCCAAAACTGGAGGAACCACTCCTTCCGCTGTGCCTTTCGCTCGCGACGCGTGGGGGTCTGGGTCCTCCACCGCTGCCCCCCCCCCCCCGCAGCAATCAGGCCTCGCACTGCACCGCGACGCGCGCGCGCGCTCGGGCGTAAGAGGAGTAGGAGAAAGAGGAGGAAGAGGAGGAGGGGGAGGGATGAGGAGGAGGAGGAGGAGGAGGAGGAGGAGGAGGGGGGAAGGAGGAGGAGGAAGAGGAGGAGGAGGAGGAGGAGGAGGAGGAGGGAGGAGGAGAGGAGGAGGGAGGGCAGGAGGAGGAGAAGGAGGAGGCGGAGGGGAGGCACAGGACTGACCGAGCACCTCGAATATTGACCGACGCCCAAGAAACTGACCGACGCCCCGGAACTAACCGAAACTGATCGGGCGCGCGCCCCGAAACTGACCAACGCCCAAGAAACTAAGGGTACCCTGGCATTTGCAGTTTCTTAGAGATTGCGGCGACCTTCCGCGCCGAACGCCAACCAAAGAAACCCAGGGAACCCTAACCAAACCGTAGGGTGTTTCTTGTCATGGTCCCCCACTGTACCGTTGAGATCCGTTGAGGTGCGGCTGGGACCTCTTGCTCAGCGTGTCGCGGCGGCGGCCCCAGCGGCACGCCATACGCTGCAAACGATCTGACGGACAGCGTGTCGCGTGTCGCTCCGCTCCGCGGGGCAGGGGGATGGGAAAAGCTCGGGGAGCTGACGCTCGGAAGACGGGGACGTGGATAGCGTGTCGCGCCGAAGCGTGGTGGGCCAGAACCAGCGGCGCGACTCGCTGAGCCAAAGTTCCCGATCGTGAAAACCGAAAAGCCCAGCGTGAGAGGATTGCAACGACCCCCCAAACATCCGGCTGCTCCGATTCTTCCGGTGCGCGGGCCCCGGAGGTCAGGACCACTTCCAGAAGGCCGGGTTTTGTTGTCCTGAATTGATGCCTGACGCTCCCGAGGCCCGGCGTGGCCCCCGGAGGCCGAAGACTACCAAGACACCGCCCGCCCAATTTGTGTGTTCGGAGCGTCGGATCTCTGGGCCCCTCACAAAAACAGAAAACCGCCGAACTGACAAACCGAGGGGCTCCCCGCCCCATCGCCTGCGGTCGTCGGGGTCGTCGTCGCAGAACGTGAACTGCCCTTGGTCGAGGCTCACGCTTGCCCCAGCGCTCCTCGCGGGGCTCGACCCTCCTCCTCCTCCTCCTCCTCCTCCTCTCCCTCCTCCTCCTCCTCCTTCTCCTCCTCCTCCGCCTCCCACTCCAGGCCCTCCTCCTGCAGCACGGCTGGGTGCCCGTCGGCCCGATGGGCTGGGAGCGCGTCCTGCAGGACGGATCCCGCGAGCGGTGGGCTTTCCCCGACGTGGCCAGCATCACGGACGGCTCCTGCAAGGCCGTCCTCGACGCGCTCGACGACTCCATCCAGGAGGACTTGTGGCAGTGCGCCGCCACGCACTGGTGTGGCGCGGGCCTGGAGGCAGGCGCCGATCTGCGTTCTCTTCAGGCCCACCTGCAGCGGCTCAGGCGTCTTCCTGGAGGGCCTGCGCTCGAAGAGCTGCTCGCCACCATCGCGGTGGGCGGAGCCTCGCCGAGGTCGCGCAAGAAGGAAACCTTCTGCGACATGGAGTGCGCCAGCTGCCCACGATGCGGCGGCGAGGAGGAGACTCCCTTCCATCGGTACTGGAGTTGTCCTTGCAACGTCGGCAGCAGGGCCTACGACGACAGCAGCGAGCTCCTGCCCCGTGCCGCCGCGGACCAGGAGGCGCACGCGGCCTTCTGGCTCCGCGGCATCATCCCACGCAGCTGGACTGAGGTCGCCGCCCCTCGCGATCACGGCCTCTGGACGCTCTTGGACGGCCAGCAGGCTGTCGCTCTGGCCCCTGGCGATTTGGGGCAAGGCACCGAGGAAGC
Organism: Prorocentrum cordatum; assembly: GCA_963575745.1. NCBI lineage: Eukaryota > Dinophyceae > Prorocentrales > Prorocentraceae > Prorocentrum > Prorocentrum cordatum. The sequence goes on from CAUYUJ010000681.1 coordinate 619,399, forward strand.
CCCGCTCGTCCTCTTCGGCGACGCCAGCGGAGGACCAGAAGGGCAGGACCCTCATCTCCGTCGCGTGGGCCTGGCAGTCGCTCGAGTTCACCTGGGCGACGGAGGTCTCGAGCAGGCAGCGTGGGGCGGCCTCAGCGGCAGCACGCAGACCGTCCATCGTGGTGAGCTGCGGGCGCTCGTGCTCGCCGCGCAAGGCTCCCTCGGCCCCACGGTTTACATCTCGGACAACCTGGCCGTCTGCGAGGGCTGGTGGAGGCGTCGCGACCTGCAGCCGCTCGGCGATGACAGCGACCTGTGGAGTCTCCTCGCGCAGACCTTCAGTAGCAGGAGCAGGCCCAGATCGGACTTCGTCGTGGAGCACGTGTATTCACAGCTGGAGATGGCCGAGGCTTTCAAGATGCGGATTCCCCCCTGGCTGGTCGTCGGCAACGCGGTTGCCGACACCTTGGCTGGTGCAGCAGCTGATGCAGTTCGCGTCGCAGCCCCTGATCGCGCTCGCGTCCACCAGACGGAGCACATGGCCATGCTGGTCAGGAGGCGGTTGCTGCGAGCCACCCTCGACGCCATCGAAGCGGAGAACGGCCTGGCTCCTCCAGTGCGGCGAGCCAGGAGGCGGAGGCGTGCTCCCCCTGCAGCTCGCCTAGTCGCTGCCTTCAGCACGTCCCATGTGCTGGACAGCCACGGCAGCTGCAGGAGGTGCAGGTGCTCATCGTCGCGATCGGCCGGCTCGCAGTGGCTGGAGGCGCGGTGCCCTGGCTTGCAGAACGACGGGGCCCACACGCTCAAGCTGGTCGACGACGACGTGCACATCGGCGGCGGCCGCCCGCACTCCTCGCATGTGATGCGGCTGCACCAGAGTCTCGACGTTTGGTTCTGCCTGAGGTGCGGGTTCTTCACGGCGGCTGCTGGCCGCCTGCTGGGGCGAGGTCTCCGCTCGTGCTGTCCTTTGTCCCTCTCGAGGACAGGGCGAGACTACCTCCAGCGGATCGCCCGTGGTCTTTGGCCGAAGGCCGCTGGGCGGCGCCGGTTTGCCCGCGCCGAGGAGGGCATCCAGCTCGGCCCCAAGAGGCAGGCCGCCCGTCGTCGTGCCGCGCGTGCTGCCGCTGTTCGTGCCGCAGCCGCCTCGGGGCAGGCGGCCCAGCCCGTGCCGAGGGAGCTGGCGGCCCTGGGTGCTGATCCAGCCTCCTCCGACGTCGGCGACACCCTCGCGCTGGACTGCAGCTCGGCAGACCCGAGGAGGCCAGTCCCGCTGGGAGCGGCCTCTTCGGGTCCATCGACCTCTACTGACAGTTGGCCGCAGCCTGTGATAAATTGCGGCAGTCACGGAGATGAAGCGGCGGAGACCGCCACGAGTGGGGAGCCTGCGTCGGGCTCCCTCTCTCCCCGTCCTGATGAAGCTCGTGCTGACGCTCTACGTCGTGGCGATGGTGTCCCTCGAGCTGGCCCTCCTTTGGCAGGGGCCCCAGCCAAGAAGATGAAGGCGTTCGACGAGAAGGTCCGCTAGCTGCTCGGCGCGGCCCGCGGCAAGCGCCTCAGCTCCGCCCTGGACGACGAGGCCGAGGCCCGAGTCGAGTCGACTCCTCGGGCCACTGGAGGCAGCTGCGCTGGGAAGCGCAGGCGGCTGGGCCACCCTGCTGCCGCCCTGGCCCGCCCCCGCCACGCTGAGGAGGGAGCCGCCGACGGAGCGCCGCCCGCCAAGCGGCCGCGGGCCGACGCCGTGGCCAGCGGGCCCGAGGCGGAGCGGGCCGCTGTGCTGCTCTGAGGCCGCTGGCCCTCCGCCGCCTCGCCCGCGGTCCCGCGGCCTCGGAGCCGCAACCGAGTCGCGCGCGCCTCGACGCGCGCGTCCTCGGAGCGCCCTCAACCTCAACCTCCTCCTCCGCCTCCTCCTCCTCCTCCTGCTCCTCCCCCTCGGCGCCGACAGCATCCTCCTCCCGGCTCTTACATCCCGCTGACCTTCTCCTCCTCCTCCTCCTCCACCTCCTCCTCCTCGTCCTCCTCCTCCTCCTCAACGTCCTCCTCAACGTCCTCCTCCTCCTCCTCCTCCTCCTCCTCCTCCTCCTCCTCCTGCTCCCCTCCTCCTCCTCCTCCTCCTCATCCTCCTCCTCATCCTCCTCCTCCTCCTGCTCCTCCTCTTGCTCCTCCTCCTCCTCCTTCTCCTCCTCCGCCTCCTTCTCCTCTTTATTATCCTCCTCCAACTCCTCCTCCTCCTCCTCCTCCTCCTCCTCCTCCTCCTCCTCCTCCTCCTCCTCCTCCTCGCATCATCATCATCATCATCATCATCATCATCATCATCATCATCATCATCATCATCATCATCATCATCATCATCATCATCATCATCATCATCATCATCATCATCATCATCATCATCATCATCATCATCATCATCATCCCATCCTCATCCTCATCCTCGTCCTCATCCTCATCCTCATCATCATCATCATCATCATCACCATCACCATCACCATCATCATCATCAGCATCATCATCAGCATCATCATCAGCAACAGCATCACCATCATCACCGTCAGTATAAACATTATCAGAATGATCATCATCATCACCATCATCATCAGCATCATCATCACACCATCATCATCAGCATCATCGTCATCATCATCATCATCATCATCATCATCATCATCATCATCATCATCATCATCATTATCATCATCATCATCATCATTCTCACCATCAAAATCATGATCACCATCCCGTGTCCACGCCTCCTCCCTGTCCGCCTCTTCCGCCGAATCAGGATCAGCATCACCATCAACAGCGACATCATATCATCATCAGCATCCTCATCGTCATCATTTGCATCATCATCATCAGCAGCAGCAGCAGCATCGTCATCGTCATCATCAGCATCGTCATCATTGTCATCGGCATCGTCGTCATCACCATCATTCTCCTCATCCTCCTCATCAGCATCAGCATCATCATCGTCTTACTCATCGTCATCATCGCCTTAATCATACTTATGATCATCAGCAACATCATCTGAGTCGTCATCATCGTCATCATGATCGTCATCACCGTCATCAGCATCAGCATCATCATCAACATCGTCATCATGATCGACTGCGACATCCTTCTCTTCCTCCTTATCATCGTTATCATCATCACCAGCATCACCATGCTCATCATCTCCATTAACATCCTGATCATCATCACTACGTTCTCGGTCACAGTTTCGGGCACGTTTTCGGTCATCGATATTTTTCGGCCACCAACCTGTTCGACGGCTAGGGGCGGGGTACCATGAGAAATTTGCGCCCGAGAGTTGGCAGCGCGCAAAGGGGGTGGAGGGAGGGGAGAAGGCTTCTTAGCAGGAGGCTGCTTCTTGGAAGGCGCCGGCCTTACATCTGTAGATCAGGCCCGCGCCTTCTGAGGAGCAGGGGTGCTTTCGAGAAGCCCTCCCCCCCCCTCCCCCCTCTGCGCGTGGCTGAGAGAGAGAGAGAGAGAGAGTCCTACATGGTTGAAGGGGCCCCAGGGCACACAAATAAATACACAAAAAAAATCCCCGTAGTTTCCCATAACTTTCTGGGCTTCCGTCTTCCCCCCACTTCCCATATTTTCCCATATTTTCTGGGGCATCGAGGATTAATTGTGCATGTGTGTTCCTTTTCCTCCTGAATGGTGCTCTCGCCGCAGCGCCGCGCAAGGGCCTCCCGAGGCCGCGCCCCCGCCCCGGCGCGGCCCGCTGCCTCTCGCGGCCCCTCGCAGCAGCGCCCCCTGCGCGTGGGAGACCGCGCGCAGGGGGCGCCCTCCGGCCGCCAGGCGGGCACGCGCTGCGATGCTTCGCACTGCCCATCGTGAAGGGGCCCTGGGACACACAAATAAATACACACAAATAAAAGGATGCCCCATATTTTCGTATATTTTCTGGGTTTTTGTCTTCCCGCCCAATTCCCATATTTTCCCATATTTTCTGGGGAATCGACGATTATTTGTGTCTGTGTGTTTTTTCCCCTCCTGACATCGGTCGGAGGACTCGCAGCAGCGCCGCCGCGCGCGGGAGACCGCGCGCAGGGGGCGCCTCCCGGCCGCCCGGCGGGCAGCCCGCTGCGATGCTTCGCACCGCCCGCCGGTCGGAGGAGGGCATGGCCGGACCTCCGAGAGGACGGCGCGGAGCGCCACGAGCCTGTGTGCTCGTGGCGCTGTTGCCTCTGCTCGGACTTCGTGGCGGGGATCTTCTGACCCGGGTCAATGCAGACCCGGGTCAACCTGGCCTGCAAAAAATCCTGCAAGACCCTGCACCCCAACCCGGGTTTCAATGCGAAGGATCTCCTGCACCCCAACCCGGGTCAAAATGCGACCCTGGCGCTGCAGGATCCTGCAAGATCCGGCGCTCTGGCGGACCCCCGTCGTGCACTGACCCCCGTCTCGAGGCTCTCGAGGCCCCCGCTCCCCCGCTCCCCCGGGGCCAGGGCGCGGGGCGGCGGCGCCCGGTGGACAGGAGGGGGGATAATGCATCGGCCCTCTGCCGCCCGTGGGCGCCGAGAGGGGGCCTGGTGGGCACCCCCCCATGGGACCGCTGCGGGCCCGTGGTCGGTGCACACGGGAGGTAGGCAGGCGCCGGAGGTGCGCAGCCCGAGGATCCTCGAGGAGGGAGGAGGGAGGAGCAATCGATCCTCCCTCCTCCCTCCTCGTCCCTCCTCCCTCCTCCCTCCTCGAGGAGGGAGGAGGGACGAGCAATCGATCCTCGAAGCGGGAGGGCGACTGTAAGGTGCACCAGGGTTGGGGTCTGGGGGGCCCGAGGTGCCTGCTTTCAGCGAGCGGCGCGTGTGGAAGCGGGGGCGGGGACGGGCGGGGCCCGCTGCTCCTCCTCCTCCTCCTCCTCCTCCTCCTCCTCCTCCTCCTCCTCCTCCTCCTCCTCACTCCCTCCTCCTCCTCCGCCATCCTCCTCCTCCTCCTCCTCCTCCTCCTCCTCCTCCTCGTCCCCCTCCTCAGGCTCCCCCCTGGGCCGCAGCCCACGCACGGCCACTCGCCCATCGCAGGTCTCGCATCCTGCGCCCCCACCTCGGAGACTCCTCGTTGGAGTCCACGCACGCCCACCCGCCCCTCGCAGGCTTCACCTCCTATTCCTCATCCTTCCCCTGCGTCCTCCTCCTCCTCCTCCTCCTCCTCCTCCTCCTCCTCCTCCTCCTCCTCCTCCTCCTCCTCCTCCATGAGGAGGAGGAGGCGGAGGAGGAGGAGGAAAGGAAGAGGAAGAGGAGGAGGAAAGGAAAGGAAGAGGAGCAGGAGCAGGAGCAAGAGGAGCAGCAGAAGGAAGTGAGAGAGAGCGAGAGAACGAGCGAGACCGAACGCGAGAGAACGAGAGAGAGAGAGAGATAGGAGAGAGGGAACGGGAGTGAGGGGCGAGAGAATGAGATAATGAGAGAGAGAAAGAAATAAAGAAAACAAAAAAAGAAAGAAGAGAGAGGAGGGAGGAGGCGACTGAAGAGGGCGGAACATCCTCAGCCCAGGAGCCCTGAAACCAGGCCACGCTGGGCCCAGTGACGAAAAGGCAGCCGTCTCGATTTTCGTCGAAAGCCGACGGACGCCTGGGCTGCGCATCCGAAAGCGCCGCCAGAGTCCGCGGCAGGAGGCCGCCGTCGGCGCCGCCACCGCCGCCGCCGTCGCCGTTCGGATCAGGGCGAGTTGAGACAACGGCAGCTCAAGATCGGCCCTGGGACACTTCCCGGGGTTCAAAAGCGCACCAATTTTCCGAGCTGCGTCCAACCGTGGCGACGAGGGGGGGCCCCGGAGGGTCCGAGATGATGGGGTCCGAGTAGATGGTGTCGGAGGATCGCGCCGCATCGCCGATGTATCGGCGATGTCGGCGTGCAGAAAATCGGGCTCCACATCGAGTCTCATCGGCGATACATCGGCGATGCGGCGCGATCCTCCAACCCCATCTACTCCGACCCCATCTGGGAAGCCTGGACTCAGTTGCCCTCCTCTGAACCGTCGTTGCCGCCGCCGCTATCTTTGTGAGAGGTGCGGCGAGGCTCGACGCTGCGGGGCGCCACTGGGGGGCCGCAGGGGGCGGCGGCGGCCGCCGCAGGGTGGTGGTCCGCGGCGGCAGGGGTGACGGGCGGGGAGGCGCTATGCAGGGCGCCCTCCCATCTGAGCGCAGGCAGGTCGGACCTAAGACGAAGCCAGGACGAGGAGAACATCAGACAGTGATAAATCGGGAATCTCTGAAATCCGGCAGATCTGGAGGATGCCTCGGGCGCCGCAGCCTTCTCAGAGCGCTCTGGAACGCTCTGAGAGCGCTCCAGAACGCCCTGGAAGGGATCCATCCTCGTCCCAGCCCCGCCCGATCGGACCCCTCTTGGGGGGGGGTGGATCCTGTGATCTCTGTCGCCGCCGTCGTCGCCGCCGCCGCCGCCGCCGCCATCGCCGACGCCGCTGGTCCGCCGCCGCCGCCGCCGCCGCAGGCGCCGCCGCCGCCCTCGGAGGCGGGGGGGCCCCGGCGGAAGGGGGCGGGGGGCGCTCGCCTCTCGCCTCCGGGCGGGCCGCCGTGCTGCTCGGCGGGGGGCGGCGGCGGGCCGTCTCGATGCGGCGAGCCGCCGCCGACGCCGCCGTCGCCCTCGCCCTCGCCCTCGCCCTCGTCGTCGTGGTCGTGGTCGTGGTCGTGGTCGTGGTCGTGGTCGAGGTCGTCGTCGTCTTCGCAGGAGGTGGAGGAGGAGGAGGAGGAAGAGTAGGAGGAGGAAGAGGATCCGTTCGGCCCTCCTCGAAACCTGCTTGGCGGGTGCCACTCCCAAGGGAAGCGACAGCCGAGGTGAGAACCGAAGGGCCTGACGTTTGGGCCACCAAAGAACACAAGAACTCAAGCATGAAGGCTGCACCAACCCGAGACCGCAACAAGGCAGGAGGAGGAGGAGGTGGAGGAGGAGGAGGAGGAGGAGGAGGAGGAGGATAAGGTGAAGGAGGTTTGGGGGCGACTGCGTGCGGAGGCGGCATCAGCAGCGAGGAGCGACGGCCCTACGATACACATGGACGCGCTCTTCGACGATACCTGCCTGGGGTGCCTCGCGGGAGGGGCGTTCTCTTCGCGCGAGTGCCCCATCGGCGGGGGGGCCGAGGCGACTCTGACAGGAGGAGGAGGAGGAGGACGAGGAGGAGGAGGAGGAAAAGGAGGAGGAGGATTCCAGCCATCAGGAATAAGAAATCAAGGCGAAGGAGGAGGAGGAGGAGGAGGAGGAGGAACACGTGGGTGAGGAGGAGAAGAGAAGTAGGCACCTGGGCTCCCCCGCCTCTGCCTCCCTGTCCTCCTTGTCCTTGCGCGCGGCGCAAGCGCGACAGGCCGCAGCCGCCTCGGTGAGGCGCGGCCCGCTCCTGTCGCACCGAGAGTATCGACTGCCTGCTGCAGGATCGGTGCGGGGAGTCTGACGCAAGCGCCCGCCACTGCAGGAGTGATGGGGCTGCGGAGAGGCAGAATTAGAGGAAAAAGAACTATGCACATACACTGATTCTGGCCAGGCCCATCCTGAGCCCAGGATCGGTGCATACGCCCTCCTACCTTGGCCAGGAAGGCATATGCACCGATCCTGGGTCAAGGATGGGCCTTGCCAGGATCGGTGCATGTGCATAGTTCTCTTCGCCCGAATGGTGCCCCCGTGGGGCCCCCCGCAGGGTGTCCTCGCGTGGTCCCCTCGTAATGCCACCAAGTGTGGCACACACGGCCAGGCGGGCCGCGATGTTCACCCCAAGACAACCCAAGAGGGCCCCAAGAGCGGCCCAAGACAGCCCAAGAGGGGCCCCGAACGCCCCAAGTGGGCCTTGGAAGGGCTCAAGGCGGCCCACGAAAGCCCCGAGATGGCCCGATGGGACGCCACGATGGCCCCAAAACAGCACCAAAAGGACCCCAAAACAGCACAAAGGGCCCAAGAAGTCTTCAAGACTGCCCAGCGGGCCCCCAAGGTGATCCCCCAAACCAGACCCCGGAGACCCCCAGGAAGGCACCAGGAGCGGTCGGAACGCTTGCCCGCCCTTGTCCTGCGCGAAACGGTGGGTACCTCCTCTTTCCTCCTCCTCCTCCTCCTCCTCCTCCTCCTCCTCCTCATCCTCCTCCTCCTCCCCCCTCCTTCTCTTCCTCATCATCCGCTTCCTTCTCCTCCTCCTCCTCCTCCTCCTCCTCCTCCTCTCATCATCATCATCATCATCATCATCATCATCAGCAGGAATCATCATCATCAGCATCAGCATCAGCATCAGCATCAGCAGCATCAGCATCAGCATCAGCGTCATCATCATCATCATCATCATCATCATCATCATCATCATCATCATCATCATCATCATCATCATCATCATCATCATCATCACCATCAACACCATCAATATCATCATCCGCTTACTCCTCGTCTTCTCTACTACCTCCTCCCGAATTGGCGAGCCCGCAAAGGCGACATAAAAGGGGACGGGGCACAACAGCCAATGCTGTCCCAAAAGCGACAGCGGCCGCTGTCGGGCAGCCGACTTCTGCCCGATATGAGATAAAACAAAAAAAACGTCTTCGGCGGCACCGACGGGGAGTCCCGCCCGAGATGGGCCAAGGCTGCTGCTGGTCTCCGTCCCCACTCTTTCCGTCCCCACTTCTCGGCGGCTGCCCAAAAAAGTGCCCCCTGGCTCAAAAGTGCCCCTGGCTGCTCGTCCCTTGTTGCAGCCCCTGGGGCCCTCTGGCCCTCGCGACGGTTGCCCTGGAGGCGAGGGCATCCCAGGTGCCCTCGCCTCCAGGGCAATTTAGAATAAGGAAGAAGAATATGAATTTCTTCTTCCTCGCCCTCGACGAGGCGTGGAAGAAGAAGAAGAAGAATTCAAAATAATAATAATAATAAGCATAAGAAGAAGAAACATGATAAGAAACTACATTAACAAACAATTCGGAGGCCCGCGCAGATCCCCCGCATCGGCGCTGGGCCCCTCATCCCTGGCACGCGGAGCGCGCCATGGGCGGTGACGGAGCGCAGCCCGGGGGGAAGGGGGCAGCCCAGATCCAAACAACCCGCGCAGACTTCCGAGATAGTATGTTTATGCCGTTTTCTGTCCTTCGACTTGTTATGTTCTTCGACCTGTGGATGTTTGGGCGGCGCCCTCTGGGCTCTGAGCGCACGCCGTCACAAGTCGCCGCACCGCCTGCCCGCCATGTTTCTGCAGCTTCTCCTCCTGGGGACATCTCGGGACAGGGGCACCTCTCGAAACGCCCGATGTTCGATCCCCCCGATCCTCCCGAAGCTCGGCCGTCTTTTCGACTGCCCCGCCCCACGGTGCCGGCGCCCGTCTCGCCACGAGGGCCGAGGTAAGGCTGCCAGCATCCCCCACCCACGGGCTTCTCAGGCCGTCCGTCGGAGCAGGGCGAGCTGAGACGACGGCAGCTCAGACTCGGCCCCCGGACCCCTCGCGGGAGCTTCCCGAGCTGCGCCCAGCCGTGGCGACCAAGGGCCCCCCCCCCCCCCCCGCAGGCCACAGCCACGGCTGTCTCAGCTCGCCCTCCCCCTGATCGGCGGCGAGCCGACGGGGGACGTGAGACGGGGCGAGCCTTCTCAGGAGGCTTGGCAGTCCTCCGTCCCGCTGAAAAGTGTTCTCGGCCTTCCCCAAAAAGATGCAGCAGGGCCGGAGGGCTTCTGAGGAGCCCCGCCGCCTTCCGAGAGGGCCTTCTCCCTCTCGCTCCCCCCACCCCTCGATCGTCGCCGAGTGTGGCTTTTGGGTCATAACTCCCGTCTCCAGCGGCCCTTCGGGACGATCTGGGCGCCCCAGGGAACGCCCGCGGCGGGGGGCAGCTGCTGGCAAGCATCCCGAGGCTGGAAAGCCAACGGGAACCGACGAACACTGCTTGCCGCCGATCTGAGTCCGTCGGTCCGAGGGGGCCCCCCGCTGCTCGGCTGGGGGCGCCCCTCTGGAGGCCCACAGGGGGCCGAGCACTCCCCGCTCGGGCCTCCTCGGCCCAAGAGGGCCCCCGAGCCTCGGCGGGGGCCTCGCCGAGGGGTCCCGACTTCCCTCGACTGCACGCAGGAGTGACCTTAGGTAAGAGTGACCCCCTATTCCTTTTTCTCCTCCTCCTCCTCCTCCTCCTCCTCCTCCTCCTCCTCCTCCTCCTCCTCCTCCTCCTCCTCCTCCTCCTCCTCCTCCTCCTCCTCCTCCTCCTCCCCTCTCCCTCGCCACGACCGCCTGTCTACATGCAAGGGTGACTTTAGGCGAAGAGCAACCTTTGTGGTGTGCGGCGCTAAGGGGCCGCCGGCAGGCCAAGTCCAAGCGCGCAGGCCAGTGCTGGGAGGACCCGCACCAGAGGTCACTCTGGCGAAGGGTCTTACGCGTAGCCGACCCTTGCAAGATAGGGAGCCCACAAAGGACGTACGCGCCCAGCTATGTACATGAACATGGCCTCTCGATCCGCGAGACCGGCCGCGTTATACGAACATTTGCGCAATGCGTACTCTCGAAACCAACGTGGATTCATGTACGTGTACGTCCTTCTGTCGCTCCTGACAAGAGGCGCGCTTCTCGCCCCGGTTCCTCGGCCTGCTGGTCCCGGGCCCGACCACGGTCGCCAGGCGCCGAAACCCAGGAAGAGCGCCCGGCTGGTCTGCGTCAGGCCGACAAGCAGACTCGTTGGGAAGCTGGGCCTCTTCGGCGATGCCCCAAATTTCGAGCAGCACGTCCACTTCAGTGTGAAAGCTTCAACCTCGACCGACGATCTGCTTTGCAGCACCGCGCCAGACCTGCTCATGACGCGCCTCCTCCGGCAGCCAGGAAGATCCCTGGGGCCTGTGGGCGCTATGCCTGCTGAGCCATCGAGGCTACTGCTACTACTGAACATCGTTTATCCGACACCTATCCCTATCCCCAACGGCGTGGCCTGGGCCCCACTGGCCGACTTACCCCCCTAGACGGGGATAAAGGCAATTTCCTTCGGGGTGGGAAAATGGTGGGAGTCTGGATGGGGATCCCGAAGGCGGCGAGCCCGGGGGGAGGTGAAAAGCGGCGGGCCTTCTCAGAAAGCTCGGAAACCCCCTGGCCTTCTGAAAAAACTCCTGAGCCTTCCCCGACGACACGGAAAGCTTCTCAAAGAAGGCGCGAGGGCTCCTGAGAAGTCCCCCCGCCTTTGAGAAGGCCTTCTCCTTCTCACTTCCCCCCCCTCGATCGCCGCCGTCGCTTTTGGGTCATAACTCCAATCTCTGGCGGCCGTTCGGGACGATCCGGGCACCCCTGGAACGCCCGCGGCGAGGCGCAGCTGCTGGCAAGCATCCCGAGGCTCGACAGCCGACGAGCATTGACGAAGACCGCTTGCCGCCGAGATGTGACGATAAACCTCCTCCTGAGAAGGCCTGCTCCTTCTCTTGATTGAGCAGGAACCGACCGTCCCGGCATTCCTGTAGGCCTACCACGACATGTTCTTAGAACCCACAAATACTCGAAGCGCAAGAACGACAATGCTCCCAGAACACAAGCCCGTGTTCAGAGAACATCTCGTGCTGTAGGCTTGGTGGGCCTGTAGGCAAGCCAGGGCGCTTCGCCATTGCTGTGGACGCCCGAAATGGGTACGGAAAACATGGGCACAATGCCCAACGACAACTGCTGTCCCAGACCAACAGCGGCCGCTGTTGGGCAGGCGGCCTCCTGTCTCGAATGGACACAGGCCGCGGCGGCGTGGACAGCGAGCCCTGTTCAAAACGAACAGGATCTGCTGTCGGGCATTGTACCCATTCTTTCCGTACGGCAGGTTCGCGTCGTGCCGACTTCGGCGTTGGTTCCTGACACCGCGGGGATCGTTCAACCTTGAACGATCGGCCATTTCCGCAACGTCCAATCGTTCAACATCGACGGATTCTGGGCCGCCGGCGGCGTTCAACCTTGAACGCCCGCGGCGGGGTCGCCGCCGGTCGACACGACGCGAACCTACCGTACCCATTTCGGGCGTCCAGAACTGCTCTTTGACCCTGTTCCAAAAACGAACCCGTTTCCTGTCGGGCACATTGTACCCCTTCTTTCCGTACCCGTTTCGGGCGTCCAGCACTGCTCTTGGACCCTCGCTCCCCCCCCCCTTTGGACGCCCGAGCTATCCGGGGTAACTCGGGTCCGGGGTAACTCGGGCTTTGGTTCCCGAAAAACGAACCCGAGTTAGCCCTGACCCGAGTTACCCCTGATGATTCGGGGCCCTGGACGCCCGAAATATCCGGGGTAACTCGGGTACGGGGTAACTCGGGTTTGGGTTTCCGAAAAACGAACCCGAGTTAGCCCTGACCCGAGTTACCCCTGATGATTCGGGGCTCCCCCCCCTCGCTCGGCGCCGAACCCGCCTCCTCGACCCGCGGAGCGCGGCGGCGCGGCGGCGGCGGCGCCCCGGCGGCCGCCTCGCGGCGCCGGCCCCGCCGGCCGCCCCGGCGGCGCGGGCGCCGCGGCGCAGGCGGGGGCCTCGCCGGGGGGCAGCGATGGGCGCGGCCGATCGTCAGCCACCTGTCGTCGGTCGTCGGTCCTCTGTCGTCGTCGGTCGTCGTTCGTCGTCTGTCGTCGTTCGTCGTCGGTCGTCTGTCGTCGTCGGTCGTCTCGTCGTCTGTCGTCGTCGGTCGTCTCGTCGTCGGTCGTCGTCGTCGTAGTCGCCGCCGCCGCCGCAATCATTGTGGTCGCCGCCGCCTGCGTCGTATGTTATTGTCGGTCGGTCGCCGGTCGTGGGCGTCGTCCTCCTTCGTGATAGCGTTCGTCCGCCTCACTCTCCTCCTCCTTTTCTGTATCGACTCCTTCTCGTCGCACCACCTCGCCACAGCATCCACCAGACGTTTCGGTATGGCGGGCCAAGAGTTGCGCCGCACACTTCCTTGATAAATCATAGCCTGCAGCTTAGTATCCCCGACAGCTAGACGAGCTGGTGAGCATCGTTCAATCGATCCCCATCCCACATGGCATGGCAGTGGCGCCACTGACCGATTTCCCCCATACAGTGGAGGCCAGTCCAGAAGAAACCTTCCACAAGAAACCCAACCCTGAGACCCGAGGACCCTGGATTTTTCGTGTGGGAGCGTACGCGCTCCACAGAAAAACCATCGAAACCCAAGAACCTCAGGGCACCCTGGAGGCAATCAGTCTGTTTCTTGGCATGGGTCTCCAGTGTAGATGAGGATACATTATATTCCCTCGGGTTTCGCGGGGCCGATCCCCACCTTGCGGGGTGGGCTGGCGGGGCTGGGATACCATGGCCCAGTGGGGATGGGGATCGCTTCAACGACGCTGAATGGAGCACGGCAAGCCTTCAACTCATGACCTGGAGCTTGACGCCCCCCAGCGGTCCGAAAAGAATGGTGGGCGGTCGGTCCTCAAAATGTGGCTCTCGCTTGGGACGTTCGTCCTGAAAACATCCAACAGCTACACTGCTGGACGGCAAGACCCCCTCGTCGTTGCGCCGCGCACACTCCTCCTGAAAGCTTGCACCGAACAGTTGCGCGGACGAGGGGCGGCGCCTGCGCAAACGGGGGATCTCGCCTGGGGCTGCATCACATCTGACGGCAGTAATCTCAAAATCGTGATGGTAGTGACTGCACGGGTGAGGGCGGTTCCTTTCCAACTTGAACTCTCGCCTGTATGATCCCACCTCGTCGTATCACCTGCAACTCGAAGGACGGAGGGCGGATGTCGCTTGCATATGAGACTCTTGCCCGATCTCGCCTGGATGATAAGCCCGTGGGACGCGCGTCTGGAATGCCTGAACGCAGGGAATTGTGCTGATGGGCCTTGGGAGAAGATGAGTGCATTGCACCAAGATGAATCATGGCTTACTCTGGTCGTAGTCCTCCTGATCCTCCTCCTCATCCTCCTCTTTCTCCTCCTCCTCCTCCTCCTCCTCCTCCTCCTCCTCCTCCTCCTCCTCTTCCTTCTCCTCCTTCTCCTCATGCTCCTCCTGGCCTTGCACTAGTTGTTCCTCCAACTCCTCCTGCCCATCCACCTCCTCCTACTCCTACTAGTTAGTGCTCCCTTCCATGATCATCATCGTCTTCCTGCCCCACCTCCTCATCCTCATGCTACTCTTCCTCCTCCTCTGCTCGCTTCCTCCTCCTCCTCCTCCTCCTCCTCCTCCTCCTCCTCCTCCTCCTACTCTTCAGCAGCATCATCATAGCCATCACGGCGGCCCCCGCCCCCCCCCAACACCACCACCACCACCACCACCACCACCACCACGCACACTCTCTCCACAGCTTTCACATCCTATCCTGCTCCTCTCTCCTCCTCCTCCTCCTCCTCCTCCTCCTCCTCGCCCTCTCCCTCCTGCACCCCCCACCACCGTCCACCGTATGCCTCCTCCTCCCTTCCTCCTCTCTTCCTCATCCTCCTCCTCCTCCTCATCCTCCTCCTCCTCCCTCCTCTCCTCCTCCTCCTCCTCCTCCTCCTCCTCCTCCTCACATCTCATATCATCATCATCATCATCATCATCATCATCATCATCTCATCCTCATCCTCCTCCTCCTCCTCCTCCTCCTCCTCCTCCTCCTCCTCCCCCTGCTCCTCCTCCTCCTCCTCCTCCTCCTCCTCCTCCACTCCTCATCATCATCATCATCATCCTCATCCTCGTCATCATCATCATCCTCATCCTCATCATCATCATCATCATCATCATCATCATCATCATCATCATCATCATCTCATCATCATCATCATCATCATCATCATCATCATCATCATCATCTCATCATCATCATCATCATCATCATAATCATCATCATCCTCATCCTCGTCATCATCATCATCCTCATCATCATCATCATCATCATCATCATCATCATCATCCTCGTCATCATCATCATCATCATCATCATCATCATCATCATCGTCATCATCATCATCATCATCATCATCATCATCATCATCATCATCATCATCATCATCATCATCATCCCCTTCCCCCTCCCCCTCCTCCGCCCCCTCCTCCTCCTTCCCTCCCTCCCTTCCCCCCCTCCCTCCCTCACACAACTTGCGCGCCAATCCCCGTCTACATGCTGATACTTGCCCTCACCCGCTGTTTTACGCTACCTCCCTCAACACCCCGGCCGGCCCCAGCAACCCGGCCGGCCCGGCAGGCTGAGCTGGCCGCGCAGCGCGGCGCGCGGGCCAGCCCAGGGCCTGCACCGCGCAGCTCCCCAGCGCGAACAGGATCCGCTGCGCCGCGGCCCGCACGACGGCACCCTCCAAGTCGGCGCGGAGCGCGCGGAGGCGGAGCCGCTGGACTCCTTTTGCGCAGGGCCGCAGCGGCACGCAGCGCCTGCGGGCCGAGGCGGCCGAACGCCCATCGCGAAGGGGACGACCGCCTGCCCGTAGTGGGTCCGTTTGTCGGTCTCGCCGCCGCGAGCGGCCTCCCCGGGCAGCCTGCGCGGGCGCGAGAGTGCGGAGGCGAAGGGCGAGCGCTCCGTGGCATCGAGCCAGAAACAGCGCCCCGAAGCTGGCCACCGAACGACCAGGTGCACGATGCGGTCTTTGAGCTGCCCCTCGCGGTACACGCACAGCTCTGGGATGCACCGCTCAGAGTCCACAGAGGCTCCTGTTCGCTCCAAGTGCTGGCGCAAAGTGGCCGTCACGGAGTCGCGGCACCGAAGGCGTCCAGCACGGACTTTCCTGCAAACGCTAGGATGATGTAGATGATTGTCGAGAAGCCCCCCACAAGGTTCAATCATCTCTGGCGCCGCGCATAGAGCTGGTAAGACCCCTCTGAGGCGGAGCTGCCAAACCGAGCCGGCTGCGAGTGGCCATTGCCCGTTGGGCATTCGGAGTGCGGAGTGGTGGTCGAGAAGGCGCCGTGCTCCAGCTGCCACACCCCACCCCCGCTAAAGAGCAAGCGCGTGCAACGCATCCAGTCCACGCATTGTGCGGCCGTGCGACCAGGAGCGCCCCGCGGCGGCGGCCACGCCGTGCCCGCCGCCTCCATCCTGACCGGCATGCACGTGCGGAGCGCTCGGGCGAGGGAAACCGAACACGTCCGCAGCAAGGGAATCGTAACACCAGGGGCCCTCTTCATACTTTCGCCGGGCCGCAACCGTGAAAGCCAGCGCAGCCCCGCGCACATCCACGCCTCCAGAAAGCAGCTCGTCCGCAGCAGCCGCGGCAGCTGCGGTACCCTGCGCAGCGCCCTACAGCGAACGCCCAAGCACTGCCGCCAGCCTGGACACTGCCGCACGATGCGTCACCTCGGCGACGCGGAATGCCGCTGCCGCACGGAGCTTGGAAGGGAGCGCCAATGTGAGGCCTCCCAGCGGGTCCGGCAGCGTCGCCTGCTCCAAAGCCTGTTTATCCACAGGCCCACCGGCGATCTCCTCCAAGGTGCTGAAAACCTCGTGCCAAAGTCGCCGAGCATGTGCTCTAGATGCTGCCAAGGGCACAATCGCATGCCGCACTAGAGCGCGCCATGGACTCCTGCGTGATGGCCCACACAACCTGGTCCGCCTGCTCGTGCACGCGTGCCCACACCATGTCGCGAAGAGCAGCGAGATGCGAACACGCCGCGTCGACGCGCTTAGCCACCTGTCCTGCGGCAGCCGCATAGGGCCCCAAAGCTGTTTCGAACTGGCCCTGCGCAGCGGCGCCGAGCATGGGCAGAATCCCGCAACTGCGAGGCAACACGGCGAGGAAATCCTCCAGAGCTGGTTCGATCGTCGCCGCCCCGCGCTGCTCTGCCGCGTCCCACGCTGGCCTCACGACGCGGCACTTCCGCCAGGCCAGCCTGTGTCCATGGGTAGCCAGCGTCGCCTCCATAATTAGCAGGCCATCCGCCCACCAGGTCACGTAGCCGGCCTGCTAGGTATGGATCGTCAGCAACGTAGCCAAGCCAGCTCGGGCGAGGCCCGCACACCGGTGCTTCTCGAAGGCGCCCTCCAAGTCCAGCGCGAAAATCTCCTGCGCCAGCCGCGGGCCCTGGAAGCCGCCCCTGCATGAAGGATCCGACACCCAAGCCCCTTCGGGAAGACGTTGCCAGAGCATCACTGTTCCAAATCGCCACTGCGACGCTGCGAGGGCGGCCACCCGCTCTGACCGAGGAGCACCTGCCTGGAGGACGCGAGACCGGAAAAACCTCCCATGGGCATTTTCCAAGTCCAGCTCGGCGAGAGCGTCCGCAACCTGTTCGATGTGCTGCGACTCCTGCGACATCTCACTCATGGTGCCATGCTGCGCAGACCCCATGTCCTCGAGCCACGCCCGCATGAGCTCGACGACGCGCACGGGGCCGTCAGGCGTTACGGCACCAAGCTGGTGCGGTTCCAGACTAGCCTGCAGCTCCCCCACCAGCTCGTCGATCACCGCCGTCTCCACCACCTTGATCAGCACCTCGGACTGCGCAGTGGGCCGCTGCTTGCGGAACAGGCCCCCCCAGGTTCTTCCGGGGGCCCTTCCCCACAATCCGAAGGCTCGATCAGGCCTGCATGTCGGAGGTGATGGTCGCTCTCCTGCCACGCCCCCCCCCCGGACCTCCAGGCACGCGAAGCAGTGGATGGCCTCCGTGCCGCCTGGGATGGACGCGAGGGCAGCAGTGTAAGAATTACGTATGTCCGACGGCCCAGGCGCCGCTCCTCGTCGGAAGGCCAGGCCGAATACACGATTCCAGAGGCTCACCCTCCTCGGCGCCATCGCGCGAGAAAACGCATCAGCGGGGGCCCTGACCTGCTCTGCCCGTGCGATCCACTGGCTCTCATGAAGCCGCCAGGCGAAGCATCTCCTGCCGCCTTGCATCACTGCGCGATGCCTGCTGCTGCCCTGTCGCCTCGCGTCGCGCCCTGGCAGCGCAGTCCCCGTGCACTGAGCCGACAGCACGGCGCCAGCCGCCCAGGGCGTCTGAGTCCACCCGAGCTTCAAAGCGGGCTGCCCTCATCCGAATCGTGGACCTCTCCTCCAAATAACCCCCAAACAGCTCACGTAAGCACTGGTCCTCCCCGACCTCCGCCCGCTTCAGCCTGTTGCCGATGATGGCTTCGACCGACACGCTCCCCTTGGGCTCGTCTGCAAATTGTGCACGTGGGGGCCGGCGAAGCAGCAGCCCGGGCATGGCGTGCGCCCACATGGATGAAACCCGACGTGCAGAGGCCTCCCTCCCTCCCTCCACCCCTTCCTACCTCCTCCCTCCTCCTCCTCCTCCTCCTCCTCCTCCTCCTCCTCCTCCTCCTCCTCCTCCTCCTCCTCCCCCTCCTCCTCTTCCTCCTCCTCCTCCTCCTCCTGCTCCTGCTCTCTCTGCTCCTCCTCCTCCTCCTCCTCTCCTCCTCCTCCTCCTCCTCATAACTGCTGCTGCGTTGGATTCCTCCTCCTCATGCGCCTTGCTACTACTCCTCCTCTATCATCCCCCTCCTCCTCCTCCTCTCCTCCTCCTCCTCCTCCTCATCTCATCACTCCTCCATAGCTCCTGCTTCCTATCCTCCTGCGCTTGCTCCTGCTACTGCTCATGCTACCTGCTCCTCATCCTGCTCATCCTCCTCCTCCTCCTCCTCCTCCTCCTCCTCGGTCTCCCGTACTTCCTTCTCCTCCGCCTCCTCCCCTCCTCCTCCTCGACCTCTTCCTACCTCCTCCTCCTCCTCCTCCTTAATCTCCTCCTCCTCCTCCCCGTCCTGATCCGCTCCGGCTCCGCTGTTCCGACGATCGGCTCTGCTCCTGCCTCCTCCTCCTCCCCCTCCTCTCCTCTCCTCCTCCTCCTCCTCCTCCTCCCCTCTCCTTCCTCCTCCCCTTTCCATTTTTTTTTTCCCCTTTTCCTGCTCCTGCTCCTGCTCCTCCTGCGCCTTGCTCATGTCCTGCTCCGGCTCCTCCTCTCCTCCTCCTCCTCCTCCTCATCATCATCATCATCATCATCCTCCTCCTCCTCCTCTTCCTCCTCCTCCAAGCCCCTGGGCGTCCAAGAAGCCATCTCGGGAGCCCCCACGCCCTTGTAAGCAGGCCCATGCCTTCCAAGACGCCCACCCCGCCGCCCTCTCAGCAGGCGACCCCCCTCGCGACATCCCCCTCGTGCGCGCCGCCAGGAGGGGGGGGGGGGGGGGACGTGCGGAAGCGAGGGGGGTGAGAGGGAGGATGGGATGCGGTAGTGGTGCGGAGGGGGGGAAACGATGGTTCCCTTCCGCCCTGCTCCTCCGCCCCCTCCTCCTCCGCCCTCCTCCCCCTTCCTCGTCCTCCTAGTCACCTCCTACCTCCTATCCTCCTCCTCTCCTCCTCCTCCTCCTCCTCTTCCTCCTCCTTCCCCTACCCCCCACCGCTCCAGGGGCTCCCAGAAGGCACCGGCACCCGCGAACGGGACCCCTGGGGCGGCCAGAATGGTCGATCCGATCGCACCCTCGCGCCAGCGACACCGCCGCCTTCGGCGAGGGGCCCCACATGAATTATCATCTATTTACTTACCAGAAGGAGAGAGACGAAGAGGCGAGGAGACAAAGAAGGCAGATGCAAGGGCGGCCCAGCAGGGGCAGGGAGAGGAAAGGAAAGGGGCGGCTGGGGGCGGGGGCGGCTGGGTCTGTAGCGGCCCTTGCAGAAAGCAGGGTGCCTCCTCGAAGAGATCGGGGGCTTCTGACACAGCTTCGCAGCAGGCTTGAGGGCTTCTGAGAGGCCCCCCACCTTAGAAGGCCGCCCCCCTCCTGCGCACTGCGATCGCGGACATCGGGCGCCTCGACGTGCTCGAGACACACGTCCCACGACCTCTGGAATCCCTTCCCGAGGCCGGCCTTTGATCCCGATCCGTCCCGTGGCGGCCCCCTGTAAACCGCGTCTCCAGAGGCCGAAGCTTGTCAAAGAAAAACGGCCGCTCGATATCTGCTGGAGACGCGGATGTCTCGGGACTTCCGCACTATAGGAACGAGGAAAAGCAACGCCGCCACCCCCACCAGCGCGACGTGCCAGAGAGGGTACTCCTGGTGGTGTGGTCCCCCCCTCTCGCTCGAGACATCCCCTATCCCCTGTCACCACTCGCTGGGGGTGGCCCCCCTAGTGGTGGTGGTGTCGCTTCTCCTTTCTCTGGAGCTGAAGAAACCACAACAACATGGCATTCCACAAACATTTAAAACAAAAAACATCTGGAGGTCCGTGAAAAATCGTGGGTCGGCGCAGGACTGCCCGCCCTGGCGCACGAGGATGGAGGCGCCGCCAGTGGGGTCCAGTTCCGACCCAAGAAAACCGCGCCGACCTCCGAAAATTCATGCTTGCGACATCCTTTGGTCTGTTTCAGAATGAAGCAAGTTACAAGCTAATCGCTGCACACGCATGGTGAGCATATATATATATACACAGATATATATATATATATATATATATACAAGGCTGCATAGGCGCTTCGCGCCATGCATCTTGTTCCTTGAAGCTTTGGATCGGCTGGCTTCTCGCGGTATCCTGCGGTCCCATCGAGGGGTCCTCGCGGGCTCGCATTGCGAATGTGCAGAGGTTGCGGAGGGGGAGTGGGAGAACTTGGTGTTCGAAGCAACGAAAGGGGCAAATGGAATGCAAGAAAAGGACTTCAGAGGGAAACTTATCGAATCCCGGGTTCGCAACCAAATTTCTTTAAAAAAGGGTGAGAACCCAGGATTCTGACCAGAATGCAGCTTTATACTGCAAAATATGAGGCAGGGGGGGCGCGGGGAGGCGTGCTGACGCGACTTTGGGACAGGCAGGCTCTACGAACGTTATGTATGGGCTTCGTTCTCACCTTCCTCTTTGGACGGAGAGCGCTAATTTTCGCGTTCGGAGGCTGCGATCCTCGTGAGGGGTCCCGTTTCCGGAAGTCCCGGTTGGGGAGGATCCTATTTCGGGGGGGGGGTCCCACTCCCCAGGATTATAAAGGCCTTCTTCGGAGAACTCGTGGAGGTTCTTAGAGGCCTTGTGGGGCGTCGTGGGGGAACTTCGTGAATGCTTCTTGGCGGCTCTTGGGCGCCTCGTGGCACGTCTGGGGAGCCGGTGAGGAGTCTTGGAGCTTCGTGTGGGCGTCTGGGTGCAGAGTCCTTGAAATCATAAGCCTTTTGCGCGCCTTGTGGCCCTTCTTGTGGCCTCCTGGAAGGGGCTTGGGGCCTCGCGTGGCCGTGTGGGAGCCGAGCGCGTTGCAATTGTATGTTTTTTCTTTTTAAGCTCTCTCTGAAGCTTGTCTTGGGGCTCTCTGGGGCCGTCTTGGGCACGGCTTGGGCCGTCTGGAGGCTCTGTTGGGCCGGCTGTGGACTCGCTTGGAGGCTGCTTGGGCCCTCTGGGATTGGTCTTGTGGGCGTCTTCGGCCGTCTTGGCACGTCGGAACAGTGAACATGCAACGAAGCCAAAATCTTAGGAAAGCCATAGGAAATTAATGATTTTGATCTCTTGGGGCCTTCTTCAGAGAACTCTGCGAGGTTCGTGGGGCCTTCTCAAGCTGTCGGGGGAACCTTTAAGAAGCTTTTAAGGCAACCCGAGGACCCTCGCGTACCCTCGTAGGTGCCTCTTCGGACGAAGATCGCTCAGTTTCGCGCTGGAAGGCTGCGATCCTCGTGAGGGGTGCCGTTTCTGAAGGCCGTCTTGGGGCTCTCTGGGGCCGTCTTGGGCACCCCTTGGGCCGTGTCGGGGCTGTCTTGGGCCGGTTTCGGACTCGCTTGGAGGCCTCTTGAGCCGTCTGGCATCGGTCTTGTGGGCGTCTTCGGCCGTCTTGGCACGTCGGAACAGTGAACATGCAAAGAAGCAAAAATCTTAGAAAAACCAAAGGAAATCACTGATTTTCATCTCTCCGGGGCTTCTTCGGAGGACTCTGGAAGGCTCTTGGGACCCTCTTGGGCCTTCGTAGGAGCCTCGAGAAAGCCTCTCGGGAGGTCCAAGGAGCCTCGCGTGTCCTCTCACCCTCCTCTTTGGACGGAGAGCGCTAATTTTCGCGCTCGGAGGCTGCGATCCTCGTGAGGGGTCCCGTTTCCGGAAGTCCCGGTTTGGGAGGATCCTATTTCGGGGGGGGGGGTCCCACCCCCCAGGATTGTAAAAATATAGAAAAGGGAATATATCTATATATATATATATATGAAAAAGATACACACACACACATACACACACATTGAAACACATGTACAAGACTACATTGGCACTTCGCGCCAGGCACTTCAAGTTGTTTGGCGTGCAGGCAGAAGCAGAGGATGGTAAGTATCAAAGTGAGTGTTGCCGTTTCCGACATCGTCGTTATTACTCCTTCTCCTCCCATCATGTTTCCTCTCACTCGTCCTCACTCTCGCCCTGCCCTGCGAGTTCTTCCCCAGCCTCAGCTCTTTTCGCGGAGGCTCCTCCTTGGAGAGCTTCTTGGGGCCCAGCCCCATCTGCTCCGACCCCATTTGGAAGGCCCAGACGAACCGACCTCGCTTTTGACCAGCCTCGCTTCCACATGAGACGAAACTTCGGTGGCAACTCTGGGAGCCTCCCGTACCTTGTCAGCTCTTGCGAATCGACGCTAGTCGACGCTAAGCCGACGCTCATCGACGCGAAAACGACGCTCATATCGACGCTAGCCGACGCCACATCGACGCTATCTCATCGACTCCCAAACGCTGATCGACGCGGCAGCCGGCCAAAGACAGAACTCGCAGGGCACGCCCAGGCTCCCGGGATTGGCCACCGGACGAGCCGATACCAAAGCCACCCGTGGGGTGGCCGGTGCGAGATCGCCCAGACTGCTAGGGAGCCCACAAAGGACGTACGCGCCCAGCTATGTACATGAACACGGCCCCTCGATTCGCGAGACCGGCCGCGTGATACGAACATTTGTGCAATGCGTGCTCTCGAAACCAGCGTGGATTCATGTACATGTACGTCCTTCTTTCGCTCCTGAACTGCGGCGGCGCCGAGGCCGAGGTCGGGGGCGGCGCGGCCCCCCGCCGAGGCCTGGCCGCCCGCATGCCCCGGGCCGGCGGGCGCCGCTCTCCTTAGCCGGGGACGGCCGCTCCGCGCGGGGCGGCGCCGCCAGGCCCCCGCCGTCTTGGCGCCCTCTGGTGCTGTCTGGGGGCTCTCTTGGGCCGTCCGGAGGCCTCGTGGGGCCTGGTGGGGCCTCCCCCTCCTCCTCCTCCCCCCCCTCCTCCTCCTCCTCCTCCTCCTCCTCCTCCTCCTCCTCCTCCTCCTCCTCCTCCTTCTCCTTCTCCTCCATTCCTCCTCCCCACGCGCACCACGACGCACTTCTTCGGGGCCCTCTCGGGGGTCGTCGCTGGCCCTCTTCGGGCCCTCTTCGGGCCCGCCGACACAGTCCCCCTGCAGGGGCGCTGCCCGAGACACTGGCGCAGGCAGTGCTGGGCGCGCGGAGACATGCCACCCTGAGATCCTGGCGTCCCGGCTTCTGCGAGCTGGGCTTTTCGCTGCGTCGGATCTCGGGGTCGTACTAGGCGTCCTCCCTGGAGGAGTGCATGCGTCCGGCCCGAAGATATTGTACAGCCCTCTTCTTGCCGTCGCTCGGACGTCCATTTCCCGTGCATTTGTCAGTTTCGTGCGTGTTCTTTGTGCTCGATGGTCCAGGATGGTCCTCGAACGTTCCCGCCGAAGAAAAAACGCACACGTCCGAACGATGCCGAGTCTTGTAGTACTAGATCGTTTCCCGGGCGGTGTGGCCAGAAAGCGCCCGCCACGAGTCGTGCACTACAAGATGTCGCGGTGCGCGCGTCGCCACAGCTTCTCATCCTGAATGGTTTTTTGACGGCCCCGGAAGCCCTGGAAAGGCCCCCAGAAGCCTATGGAAAAAATCAGAAAAACCTCCCGTCGTCATGTTTTCACCACGCGAGGAGGCCTGGGTTGCAGTGGAATGATTGGCCTGTTTTCCACCACTACCACCATAAGTTGGAGGGGGAGGGGGTCCTCCTCCTTCTCTTCTTCGTCCTCCTTCTCCTCGTCCTCCTCCTCCTCCCCCCCTCCAGCTTATGGTGGTGGTGGTGGAAAACACGCCCATCATGGAAGGGTCCGGCGCCCCAGGGCCCCCCCCCCCCCGGCGAGGGGGCGGGCCCGGCCCCCCTCCCCGCCGCGGCCCAGGGCCGCCGGGGGGACCGAGGCCGCCGGGGCCTCGGAGGCCGCCCACCAAACCACCCCAACCCAACCCGAAGACCCGAGTTTCGGCTTGGGGGGGCACGGGCTCCATGTGTGTGCTTTCTCAACGCTCCCCGGTCCCCCCGGCTGGAGATGGAGGGCAGATCGGGGCCTTCGGGTTGGGTTTTGGGGTGGTTTGGTGGGCGGTAAATGAGGTCGGGCATGTTGCCTACAGGCGGATTTTGGACGAAGCATACCAAAAACATTCAAACATATGCAAACAATGTCCAAACAAATCATAAACAGAAATCGTCCCCAGACTATTTTTGACTGTGCTCGAAGATTCCTCCTGTAGAGGGACAGGCCCGACTTAACACTAGCACCGGCATCGGCAGTGTGCCTCAACCGAAGGAAAATGATCCCGATCTCGGTGATGGTGGCAATCGGGGGATCGCAATGAAAAGGAACGCCCCCCGCCGGGAAATCGGTTTCGGTTTCGTGTCGCGCGTGCGTGCGAGGCGCAGCTGCGTGGGCGGGCAAGAAGACTGATCCCGCCATGGCTTGGCGAAACCGGGCTCAATGTACTACCTCCTCCCGGTTGGCTGGCGGTGGCCCGGGAGTGTCCCGCCGGTATCTCGTGGTGCTTTGTGGTGTCCCGAGGTGTCTCGTGGCGCGGTGTCCCGCGGTGTCCCGTGGTGTCCCGTGGAGGTCGATAAAGTGATCGATTGTGCGATCGAAAGAATGTGATCCGCCGGCCCCCTTGTGGGGCTATCAGGCTGCGAGGCTTAGGTTTCAGTAGCCTGCACCAGTTTCAGTTTCTAGCCTCCAATGTTACAGTCCTGCTTTCTGCTTCCTATTGTCAACTGTTGAAGTCCGCGCGAGGGGCGGGGGCGAAAACCGACCTCTTACCCTCACCGAATCGGGTGCTCGGAACTCTTGCGGGGCAGAGGGACACGTAAGAATATATGAGATTCGCGCTACCGACGCAATAACCCTTAATAAATGACACTGTATTCGCGCCCCGAGGCCACAACGATCCCTTGTAAATTGCGCCACTTTCGCGTCCCCGAAGCCACGACCCCTCGCAAAATACTTACTCCGTGCTCGCGCCCCCGAAGCCACGATCCTCGCAAATTACGCTGCGTTCGCGCCTCTGGGGCCACAACCCCCGACGCCACGATACCGAACAAATTGCGCCACGCTCGCGTCCCCGAGACCACGATCCCTTGCAAATTGCAATACGTTCGCGTCACCGAAGCCACGATCCCTCGTAAAATATACAATAGTCGCGCCCCTGAGGCCACGATCTCCCGTCAATTACACTACGCTTGCGCCTCTGGGGCCACGATCCATTGTAAATTACGCAGCAATTTCGACCCCGACACAACGATCTCTAGTAAATTACGCAAGATTCGCGTCCCCGAAGCAAATAACCATCGCAAGTTATGCATTTCCGGCGCCCCCGAAGCAGGAATCCTTTTTATAAATTATCCGAGCGAGAGACCCAACCATATGCAGCTGTGAAAAACGCAATTGTTGGCATCGTCTTCGGTGGAGCTCCTTATGCGGCACGAAACGTGTGACGGGTGTGCCAACATGGGCGCGGTGGTGTCATGCGAACGCAGCCACTGTGGCCTTCGGTGGAGCTCCCCATGGGGCCACGACCACGAAACGCGCGAGGGTGTGGTGTGAGGGGTGTGTCGAACTGGGCGCGGCGGTGTCATGCGAGCGCAGCCACTGGGGCCTTCGGTGGAGCTCCCTATGAGGCCACGAAGCGTGTGAGGGGTGTGGCGAAATTTGCACGGCGGTGTCATGCGAGCGCAGCCACTGGGGCCTACGTGGAATTCCCTATGGGGCCACAAAGCATGTGAGGGTATACCGAAATGGGTGCGACGGTGTCATGCGAGCGCAGCAACTGAGGCCTTCGGTGGAGCTACCCATGGGGCCACGACCACGAAACGTGTGAGGGTGTGCCGAGGTGGGCGCGGTGGCACCATGCGAACGCAGCCACTGGGGCCTTCGGGGGCCACGAGAAGTGTGAAGGGTGTGCCGAAATGCGTGCGATGCGAGCGCTGCCACTGAGGCCTTCGGTGGAGCTCCCTATGGAGCCACGAATCGTGTCAGGGGTGTACCGAAATGGTCGCGGCGGTGTCATGCGAGCGCTGCCACTGAGGCCTTCGGGGGGCCTCCAGTGGCCTTCTTGGGGGTCTCCCATGGCTTTCGTGGGTCTCTCTTGGGAGCCTTCTGGGGGCATCTTGTTCTTGTGGGCAGTCACGGGGTTCTCTGGGGCAGTCTTGGGGCCCTCTTGGGCCGTCTTCAAACCCTATGGGGGGCCTCTTGGGCCGTCTTGGGGCGATATTGGGGGCCCATCGGGCCGTCTGGGACGCTGCGAAGACCCAAAAAGCGCAGATGCCAAAACATACATGATCCTAAAAAGGAATGGGACGATGTTTGCTTCTTCGGAGCTCTCTTAACGGCCTCAAGGGGCGTCTTGGGGGCCTTTTGGGCCGTCTTCAGACCATCGAGGTTCATCTTGGAGCGCTCTTGTGCTGTCTTGGGTCTCTCTTGCGCCTCCCCGATGACCCTTCTGATCGCCTTGAGTCTGCTCGCAAGGCTCGGCAAGGCGCCCTGGGAGGCCAGGGGGCCGCCGGGACGTCTGAAAGGGCGTCAAGGGCGTCCCTAGGGGGGGGGGTCCGCTACAGGGGTGGGGAGGTGGGGGGGTTCCGGGTAATAAAAATATAAAAATGGGAATGCATGTATGTACGTACATCTCAAAACCCTAGGGACCCGAATACGTACGTCCACATCCGCCGCACGCCGAAGTCCCCAGAAGACCGATCCCCCAGGCGGCGGTCATGGATGAACTCCCGCCTCGGACTCTGGGCATCCGCTGGACGCCCGCTGTCACAAGCCGCGCCGCCGGCCCGCCGCGCGGAGAGAGAGAGAGAGAGAGAGAGAGAGAGAGAGAGAGAGAGAGAGAGAGAGAGAGAGAGAGAGAGAGAGAGAGAGAGAGAGAGAGAGAGACCGGACAAGTAGGCGGACCAGGGTCCGTCCGCGAGGCGCACTGCGGTGCGACAACCCGCAAAACACTATTAGCGGCGGTGCAGCCTTATGATACGAGGGCGGGCAACAGACCCCCTCCCCCGGCGCATTGCGTCTGAAGCTACGGACGGCGGACAGACTGTGAAGATCTCACGTGTCAGACCGCGTGACGAAGAAGGCCCCAACAAGAAAGGCGACGTGCGGACACGTGGCTAGGCGGCTTGGCAGACCGCCTGTTGGGCGCTTGGCCGCAGCGCGGCGCGCAGGGACGGGGCACCCCCCGCCCCCACGCCCTGACACCGTGGACGCGGGGCCACGCGTGCACACGGGCAGGCAGAATGGCGGGGATTAGCGCGGGGCTCCAGGCGGAGCGCCGCGGAGCGATGACAGCATAGCATGGAGGGTGAGTGGCGGCGCAGCACCATCGGGCGGGGGTGTAAGCAGCTCGGCGAAGGCACGACCGGCGCGGTGGATGCGCTGGAGCAAAGGGCCTTGACGGGCTTGGGCAGCGGCAAGGTCGGCGGCGAGAGCTGCGCACCTCTGCTGGAGAGCGGCCGTAGACTGGGACAGCTCGGCTTCGCGGACGGTGCGGGGCGGCTGCTCTGTGCCCGCGGCCGCGGGCCTCGCGGCGGGGACGAGGTCATCGGTGCGCCTGGCCAGGTGGTGGACCAGCGCGGTGCGGCGGTCCGTGCGCTGGCGGCCGTCGCCGTGGCGAGGCGACTGGAGGGTGTCGCGCGGTTCCAGGGCTGAAGCCGCTGGGGCCACGCCCCATGAGGACGGAGGAGCCGCAGCCTCGCAGCCTGCAACAGTAGGAGCGTGGACGGGGCGCGACGGCCTGACTGGCTCAGTGCCCTGCGGGGGGGCTGAAGCCGCCCCCGCGGGCTGGCGCTGGTGGGGGGACGGGGTTGGTGGCACGGGGGGGCCAATCATGATGCCGTGCGAGGGCTCAGAGGTCGGCCGCGTGACCGGGTGGCGACTCGATGAAGCGGCATCGTCGGCAGCGTGGGGTGTCGGCGGGACGTCGTCTATGCTGCCACCCATTCCGAGGGGATCATAAAAGTCCTCGTCGGCGTCTTGGAGGTGAGCGACGTCATCATGTGGGTGCGGTGCCGCTCTCGGTGGCGGAGTCGAGGTGGGCGTCGTGCGGATGCCCGACGGGGCAAGGTTGGCGCTTGCTGGCCCGTCGTCCAGGAAGTCTAGTCCCCCGCCGAAGCCGAACGGGTCGTCCTCCTGTTCGTCGTACATCGCCCGTTGGGCCTCGGCCCAGAGCTCGTCCGGGTTCTGCGGGATGTCTGGTCCAGCCGCGGGTGGTGCCTGGTCCGACAGCAGGGGTTCGGTTCCATTTTGCTGAGTTCAGCCGCTGTAAACCCAGCCCTGCGGTGTGGGAGCGGCAGAGTACGGTGTCTGCGCTCGTAGATGGCGACAGCGACCCCGTGAAGCACGGTCGCTTGGCGATGTCGTGTTTTGGCAGCTTCAACGATGTCGTCGGGGAGGTTGTGCGTGCGTGCCGCCGCTGTGGCAAGGGCGTCGGCCTGACGGTTGAACTCCTCCGCGATGGGCCCGATGAGCCCAAGGTCGATGCCAGGTCTCCCAGGTGGCTGGCGACTTTTTCGACGCGAAACATGTCGGGCTTGGCCATGACACATCGGTGAATCATTGCCCAGAGCTCCGCGTGCGTGCCCTGCGGCGCTGGATGTCCGTCGATGATGCTTTGGAACCCATCGACCACCGCCTTGTTGTCCACGAAGACGTGCACGGGCCGTTCGGCACACGCCGTAAGGTGGACGATGGCAAGGGTCTCCGCAACCTGGGCGTTCTGCGTTAGGCCGTGAACGCGTGCACTGTAGTTCATGCGGTGGTCGATGCCGTAGTAGACGCCGTAGCCCGCTCGTGCTAGGAGTGGGATGGCTTGGTTGGTGCACGCACCGTCCGTGGCAGCATAGACCCATGTACATCCAGTGTCGTTGTCAAGGTAGGTGGTGTAGGTGTCCTGGGCTGAAGCCGCAGGATCACCCTCAGGGGGGGGCCGCGGAATGGGCTGTGGCAGCGGGTCCCTCGCGAGGTCGGCCTGCAGGTCGAGGAGGGCTGGGTCTTCGTCGAAGAGCCCGCAGTGTCTTGTGTGCGGCGGAAGACGGGCCCACTGGTCGTCACTGTTGAGGGTGGTAAGAGGAACTCTTTCTCGGGCCCAGCACTTACAGTCGCGGACAGTGTGCTCCTGAGTTTCCTCTTCCTCGTCGCAGTAGCGGCACATGGGCTGGGGTCTGCCGACGTGTTGGATCGGGATCGTCGCTGTTGGGTGTGGTCCCCGCCCGACAGGTAGTTCAGGAGGAGCGCCAGCTGCCAGGCAGTGCATTTGGCTGCTCCTTTGGTTCGCGCGAGCCACGAGCTGGCGAAGAGGTCAAGGCCCTGTCTGACCGAGGCGAGGTAGCCAAGGTCGTGTCGCCGTGGCTTGATCTTCCGCAGAAATGCCCTGCGTTGTGAGGCCAGCAGCATGTGCAGGAAGGCGTTTTGGGGTAAATTCAGCCAGCTGATCGGGCAGCCCCAGTCGTCGTACATGATGCCAAATGTGGGCCAGGTCCATCGGAGCTGCTGGAGCGACTGGACGAGTCGCCCGACGGGTCCTCCACCAAACAGGGTCTGGACGTGGTGTTGGAGGTCTCTGGCGAGCCCGCAGAGTGTGACGTCGCGGTTAACCTGACGCCGCAGGCACAGGAATGCTTCGCGCTGCGTGATGGCGTCGATCTCAAGGGCGTGTCCCGGCACGCACACGGCCATGAGAGTCCAGAACTCGACCCACTTGTTCCCCTTTGGGCGGATAGCCGCCTTGAGGGCGTGGTTGTAGGCAGTCTTGGCTGGGCCTGATGGTGCTTGGATGTCGGTGCCCGTGGTGCAGACGCTGGCGGCCAGGGATCGGGCGTGCCGCGCCTTGATAAGCATCGGCGACGGGAGCTTGCCAATGCGCGGCAGGCGGATAGTCGCCCTCCGCACACGGGCGTCTGCGGTGGCCGTGAGGTTTAGCGCGGCTGGAGCCGGCGCTGCCTCGGCGTTGATGTAACTTCCGACGAGCTTGAAGGAATCGACCACTCGGAGGGGGCGATCCGCCAGTGTGAGCTGGGTGACGGCGGCGTGCAGCTCATCGGTGAGCGCCCACCCAGCCACTTTACCAGGGTGAATGCGTTGACCGGAGAATCGGTCAAACTTGGCGGTTTCGTCGAGAGATTTCTGCAGCTCAGGAGCGGTGTGGGTAGTGGAGTTGCTGTCGTCAACGAAGGTAGTGCTGAGTGATCGAGGAACGTATCGGTGCTGCCTCTTTGTCCACACGCAAATGAGCAGCTTGATGTCATCCAGGGACCACGAGCTGCCCTGGAGGTGACCGTTTGTCCTGGCCAGGTCCCTGGAGTACGCTCCGTTCATGCGGATGTAGCGTTTGTGGTGTCTGTAGTAGTTTCGGCGGACAGTAACGATGTCTTGTGGGCACCCCGCGTGCAGCGCAAGGTTTAGACAGATGTCCGTGATGAGGTAGTCGAAGCACTTCTGTCGGTCAAGGGCTGCTCCAGCTAAGGGGAGGAGTAAAGTCCTGGCGTGTTCGATGCGCAGGGCGAGAGAAGTGCTGACATCCCCAATGGTGGCTTTGGGGACGGCGCCGAAGCTCGTGGCGTGGGTCCATCCTTGCCGCCAGGTCGTGAGGCTACGGTAGGCCGGCGCCTCCCACGCATACATCCACACGGAAAGAACCGAGAGAAGCCGTTGGTCCGTCGGGAGTTCCCACGGCCTTTTCGGAGGCACGGGTTTGGCACGTGCAGGAGGGGCTCGGGGATGGTGCCAGTGCGTTGCATAGCACGTAAGACGCTGGCGAAGAGGCGAAGGATGTCGTCGGGTAACTCCTTTGCCTCCTTGGTCGTCCAGCCGTCGAGTCCCCCCGCGCGGCGCGGTGAACGGGTGCGATTGAAGTGGATGAGTTGGTCGTCGGTAAGGTGGAAGGGGGCTGCTGGTGATGGCGTAGGCAGCTCTTGGCGGTATTCGTCGTAGAAGTCCGCCCACGTCGGCATAGCTTCGGCGTCATGGCCCGCGCAAGCGCGGTACGTGCCCAGGATGGGCCCCCAGGTGTCGACCATGAGCTTGAGCATGTCTTTGGTGTTGGCAACGATAGCGTTGGCGGGGAGGGCGTCGGGAACCTGGGCTGGTAGTGGGCCACGAATGGGGCCGTCGTCGTTGTCCGTGTCGGGCAAGCTACCGTCGCCGGGGCTGAAGCCGCCGGCGTCGGTGTCGGCGTCACTGTCGTCCGTGCTAGCTTGGTCAGGGCTGAAGGCGGTGGTGTCGCAGTGGAGCTGCGCATCGTCGGGAGTGGTAGGCGTGCGGAGATACGCCGTGGGCGAGCAGTCGGCAGCCCGTGCGTATATGGCCGCCTTTCGCCCGCTTGGCTTCGGACGCCCTCAGACCAGATCTTGATGCGTTCAGCTTTGGCTCGGTTTGCACGTCGAGCCAGCTCCGAGTCTAGATTTTGGATCAGACGATCGAGCTGCTCTCCGCGTGGCGCTGGCACGTCGGGGGTCCAGGCGTCAGGAAAAGCCAGGAGGGCCGTGGGGCGCAGCTTGTGGCAGAGAAGGCGGGCCGCGGCCCACGTGCAGTCGATGCGTTGCGCCAGGGGCGGCGGGATAGCACGGCAGTCTATATGATGGTGCAGTCCGATGAAGCGAAGCTCGCAAAGTTGCCGATGGAGCTTGCGAAGGCGGTTCATGTGAATCGTGGAAGTTCCGTAGGTGGGAAAGGCGCGGGGGACGGCGGGTCGCTCCTCGAACGTGGGTGTGAGCCCGTGCATGGTAGGGGCCTTCTTTTTTGGGTGGTCTGGCGGTGGGGGCGGCAGGTCCCGCAGCCGGGTAAGATGGTACTCATGGCTGGCTTCGTTTGCCAGGGCGAACATGCGTTCCACATCGTCGCGTGTGTCAGCCTGCTCCATGCGGTCGTGGTATCGTCCTGCGATGAGGGTCCCTAATGCCTGAAGTTCGTGGTCCTCATGAGCTCCGTCGTTTGGAGGGTAAGGCGTGGGGGCCAGAAGGCGTGGGGCCGTGTGATCGAGGCGGCTAGGTCGAGTGTGACCTGCAGGCCAACATGGGACTTCGCTGGCAAGTCACGCAGATAGCAGAAGTCGGTGACACGGGATCGCGCAGCTTGGTTGGCGATGACATAGTCGATGCGCGAAGTGCGGGGGCACTTGGTGACGCGGTCCCAGTCAGGGATATTGCCATATGTGTGCATGGTGTGGTCTGGTGTGCCTTCAGCGACGTTGGACATCCGTGCTGCATCATGTGCAGCAGGTGTGGATTGTCGTCGATGTTCGTGTTGGCGTCCATACAAATGAAATACGGGGCTGAGCCGACCCTCGCGGCGGCGCAATCAGCAAGCCGAAATATATCGGTGCTGCCCCCTCCAGCGACCCCGTAGAGGCTCGCAATGTAGATCCCAGCGGGACCGTGGTTGTTTCGTCGCCGCCTGCGGCGGTGCTGGGTGCAGAGCGGGAGGAAGACCTCGTGCCATCGTTTCTTGGCCTTGAGGGTGGCGATACAGGTCGCAATGTCGTCGACGGTGGAGTCGACGATGGCGTCCTTAGAGAGGATGGCAACCCCGCCCGAGGCGCCGGTGTTGCCTTCGACCGTGTGGTCCGTGCCACCGTGAGCAGCTTTGCGCTGGGCACGCGCCAGGTCCAGGTCAGGTCCCAGACTGGCCTGGTATCCTCCGTGGTGTGGATTGGCGGCGTTGGTAGCGATGGCTTGCCTTGTAGGCTTGGCATGTCGGGTCTCCTGCAGTGCTATGACTGCGGCGTTGTGGTCGACACCTAGAGCGGTGATGGTTGGCCAGTTCGCTGGGAGACTCGTGAAGTTGAGGCTGACGAGGTGGATGGAGCGACCTGGCCCGTCTCCGTCGGTGGAGCTGGGGTTGGCACGCCCCGCACGGTGGAGGGCAGCCTGGCCCTCACCCAGGTAGAAGGCTTGGCCACAGTAGGAGCTCATGGCGTCGCAGCAGATTGGCTTGGACGGGGCTGAAGCCGCCGTCGGGCCAAAAGTGTAGGCAAGGCATGGTCGACGCTGCGCCGGGGGGGGTTCATAAACATCGGCAAAACTGCCTCGAAAAAACCTCATCACTCCTGTACCGCGGGGGACGGAGGGAGGAAAGGTGAGACGGCAGCAGGGGGGGAGGGAGGCGACTCCTCGATCCATCCTGCCGAGCGCAAGAGCAAAAGCAAACCAGC
>CAUYUJ010000682.1:0-22500 GCA_963575745.1 Prorocentrum cordatum
GTGCCACAAGAGGTCGGCTGCGGTCAGAAAGAGGAAACCTGGGTGTGGCTATCGGAGAAGACCTGTGGGCGGTGTACCAATGCATATTGCCGCGATTCAATGCGCACACCTTCTTTTCGCGTGTGGCTTGTCGCTTGCCCACTGTGGGATGGCGCCCCCCACAGTGGTGCAAAAAGGAAGACGAGGAGGAGGACGAGGAGGAGGAGGAGGAGGAGGAGGAGGAGGCGTGGGCCGCCTGGGCATGTGCAGCTCACCCGCACAGAGGAGACGGGCCTGGACGCCGCCGAACATCATTATGTTGCGACGGGGCGTGTGGTGGCTTCCTCTACGCTGCGGTTGCGTTCCTCCCAGTCGTTGGGAGCAGATACCTCAGACCCTGCCTCTCTCGCGCAAGAGGGAGGGCCTGAGTAAACCCTGGATGAAGGAACGATGCCACGATACACTCCCCCGTCCGAATCCCCCCTCGACGGTGAGCGCCCCTGTGAAAGGCGAGCGCCTCGCGGGCCCACCGTTCGGGCCAAGGGACCGCCCTCCATGCCTGTAACCAAGACGTACGATCCGAGAGCTCGAGGAAGGGTCAAGCGAGGTCCCCCCATCCATGCAAACGCTTGGCATGTTCCACGTGAATGTCGTACATGTTGCTGGTCTCGGGCCAGAGCCCCGGTTTGAGAGGCACTGCTTGAGAAACAAAAACGCCATCTCTCCGTGTAACTGCAAGCCCCTGAGACGAAGATCACAACCACATGGTGAAAAAAAACACCCCGCCCCACCCACCCCACACGACCCAAGACCACCCGTGCTACTGCTGGAAGTTCGTGGGACCAATGCACAAAAATGCAAAAACGAAACCAACATGTTGAAATCCATCCATCCATCCATCCATCCATCCGTGTAATCACTGTAGAAGCTCGCAAAACTACTGCGCGCGGCGCGAAAGCAAGAACCACATTTTGAAACGACCAGGCTCTCCATCCGCGCCGCCCTGGGAACGCCGGCGCGGGCGCGGCCGCGTCGAGCGGGCCCGGGACGTCGCCGCGCGCGCGGGGCCCCCTGCGGCAGCTGGCAATGGTCTCGCCGACAG
This sequence comes from Prorocentrum cordatum, assembly GCA_963575745.1. Classification (NCBI taxonomy): domain Eukaryota; class Dinophyceae; order Prorocentrales; family Prorocentraceae; genus Prorocentrum; species Prorocentrum cordatum. The sequence continues at coordinate 1,082 of CAUYUJ010000682.1, forward strand.
GGCACCTACACTTACGCTCATTCGCCGTAAATGCAAAACGCTGACGAGTAAAATCCATACTTGTGGGGTCGGCTTCCCACTGTTCATGCCTGGCGGGAAAGTCAAGCTTCGGGATCACAGCCTGCGAGACAACATCGGGCGAAACGCGCGGCCCGCCCGACCGCACGCACGGTGGCGCGACGAAGGATCACACCAGTCCTCTGAGCGCACAGTCGACCTACTAATCTGGGCCGCCTGTAGGTGGTTTCACGAGTCTTCTCTTCTCTCTGCCGAAATCCCTCCTTCCCCTGCTCGGGGGAGGGGCTTGCCCCTCCCCCACCCACCCCACCCTGGATTTGGACGGGGCGCCCCGCGAGGTGTCGGAGGGTGCTTTTTCGGTCCAACATTGCTCAAGAGGGCCTCAGAAAACCCAAGATGGCCTCCAAGATGGCTCAAGATAGTCGAACATGGTTCAAGATGGCCTCCGACATACCTCTAAGAGGCCCCAAGGCAGCCCCGAGACGGTTCTAAGTGTCCTTCGAGCATTCCTAAGAATCCTCCATGAGGCCAAAATCTTCAAAAACCCTATCGCTTCCGATTGGCTTTTGAGGCTTCAAGCCCAAGACGGCCCAAGAGAGCCCCAAGAGAGCCCCAAGAGAGGCCCAAGAGGGCCCCAAGAGGGCCCCAAGAGCGTCCACGAGCGCCCCAAGAGCTCCCCACGAGAGCCCCAAAAGGCCATTGTTGAGCCTCCAAATGGGGAACCTCAACTAATCACTCCCCCTCTGTTTGAGCCATGGGGGCCCCAAGACCCCGCCAGTGAGCCCCAAGAAGTCCCCAAGACCCCCATAATGAGCCCCAAGAGGGCCCCAAGAGTGCCCCAAGACGCCCCACGGGGGCCCCAAGAGAGCCCCTAAGATGGCCTTGGTCGTCGTTCAGGAACCTCTCACGACAAGATACCTCCAAAGCCCGACTTCTCATCCTCCTTGTCATCGTCCATTCCTTCCCTCCTCCTTTACTGCATCATCTCTCCTCCTTCTCCCCCTCCTCCTCCTCCTGCTCCTCCTCCTCCTCCTCCTCCTCCTCCTCCTCCTCTTCCTCATCTTCCTCGTGCAGCATTCCTCCTCCCCCTCCTCCTCCTCCTCCTCCTCCTCCTCCGCCTCCTCATCATCACCGCCATCAGCATCATCATCACCACCACCACCACCACCATCATCATCATCATCATCATCATCATCATCATCATCATCATCATCATCATCATCATCATCATCATCATCATCATCATCAGCAGCAGCAGCAGCAGCAGCAGCAGCAGCAGCAGCAGCAGCTGCATCCTCCACCACCACCACCACCGATCAGCATCCATCATCATCAGCAGCAGCAGCAGCAATCAATCCATCATCATCACACACCACATCATCATCATCACATCATCATCACATCGTCGTCGTCGTCGTCGTCCGCCCTCCTCCTCCTCCTCCTCCCTCCTCCTCCTCCTCCTTCATCCTCCTACTACTCATCATCAGCATCATCATCATCATCGTCACATCAATCCATCATCACCTGAAATCATCACATCCTCATCACATCAGTCAAAGCTCTATCATCACCACTTCCATTCACCACCATCAAATCATCAATCAAATCAATCGTCATCATCATCATCAGCAGCATCATCAGCATCATCATCATCATCATCATTAGCATCGCAATCATCATCATCATCATCATCAGCATCATCATCATCATCATCAGCATCATCATCAGATTATTCCCTCTCATCCACCTCCTCCGTTTCTTGTTTTCCTCCTCATCCTCCTCCTCGTCCTCGTCCTCCTCTTCCTCCTACCCCCAACCCAGGAGGTCGAGCATGGCTCAAGATAGCCTCCGACAGACCTCCAAGAGGCCGCAAGACAGCCTCAAGATGATCCAAGATAGCTGAGCATGGCTCAGGATAGCCTCCGACAGCCTCTAGCCAACACGACTCGAGATAGCCTCCAAGAGGCCTCAAGAAACCTCCAATCGCGTCTGGATGGGCTGGTGGGGATACACGAATCGTCAAGAATGTTGTTTTAAGAAGGCAAGAAGGAAGACGTATCGCCTCCTCACTTTCCGCAATCACCTCCCTCCCCCATAATTCCTCTCCCACTCCACCAATGTCACCCCATCCACCATCATCCTCGCTTCCCTTCCTCTTCTCTCCTCTCCATTCTCACTCCTCGCAATGATCTCTCTTTCGTTCTCTCTCTCTCTCTCTCTCTCGCTATATATCTCTCTCTCTCTCTCTCTCTCTCTCTCTCCCTCCGTCTCCTCCCTTTCTTATTTTCCTCCTTCCCCTTCCCCAGAGCAAACGATGTCTCGTCGACACGCGCTGCTTAGAGAGGGGAGGGCGGCCAAGGAGTGCATGACTGCCGCAGCACGATGTAAGCTTGTGGATGAAACACCTAACGTTCGAAAACAGTGCCTCCACACCTGGACACGTACGAACGTGTCTGCGCAAATTCCTGTATGATCCTGCGCTGGTCTCACGGCACCTTACTTGATGCTCTGAGTTCGAGGATTCAGCAATGTGCGCCGCCTTGTTGAACGTCGCTACCGGCTCCGCGACATAAGCCGACCTCCGCATGGGCACAGGTGCATTTCCCAAGCGCGCACCTCCGTCTGCTTTCCATCGGCATTGGATAGAATATGCTTGCACCATTCAAAATACCCACGGACGATCGCGATGGAGAACATCCGCCGAGAAAGCATTCCCCCGAGACATTGCTTGCGACCCTGGTGCAATCAACTCCACTTCGTTTTGATGACGTCCGCATGACACCCCCTGCATCCAAGACCTTGTCCATCGCATGCCAACATCGCAATCATCAGAACATCCGAAGGGCATCCTCACGTGCTTGCCTTATCCCACGGATGCCGCGACGTCGGACTTCAGAACCAACGGCCGGAGCAGAGGCACAGAAACCGCTCAGAGCCCCTGGGATCCTCTGGCCAAGAGGCCACTTATCTTGGGCAGGACGAGCTGCCACAGGAGGGTCCTCCTTTTGTAGTATCCCCACCGGCGATGAGCCTCAGCCCTGCCTCCCCCGCCCCCCTACTATCCCCCCCTCCTCCTTCTTGAACTCATACCCTCCATGAACACCGCCTTCGCTGTTACCACGTTTGCCAGCGTGGACCTTAGAACAGGGCTCGTGCACTCTTGATGCGCACTTTACGTGGTGTGGACAAGAACCACGCGCGCTTCGGTTGCCCCATGCTCATATTATGTCCACGCTCCACGCCATAGTCCCATTGGTCTCATGCCTCCTCGCCTTTCTTTTCAGAATCCCTCTGCTCTCTCCGCTCTTCCTCATACTCATCCTCCCCGCCGATTTCGTCCTCCTTGCTTCCTCATCTTGTCCTCGCGCAGGCACAGATGGAAGAGGGCGAGCAGTGGAGGGGTAAGGGGGGAAAGATGGACGGAGAGGAAGAGGGACGAGAGAGGAGGGATGGAAGAGCGGGAAGAGAACAGACGCCCCCGAGTCCCCTCGGGCCAAAACGACGACACGGCGGCGACGCCGCTGGCCCAAAGGTACGCCCCAGGGGGATCACCCTCAGAGGGAAAGACGAGGAGAAGGGACGAGGGATCCAGCAGAGCTTCCCCAGGGAGGCCGCCGGGAAAGGACCGAAACAGGGCCCGAAATCAAGTCACGCGAAAGGTTCCCTGCTCATTGGGGGGCCTTTCGGGGGGGGTCCTGGGGGCCGCTTGGGTAATCGTCGGACCTCTTGGGGCCTCCAAGAGGCTTTCGGCGGCATGTTTTTTTGTCTCTCTCCCAGCAGCGCTGCATCCTCAATGCGTCCCCGTGCGAGGCGTGGAGCTACGGAGGTAAAAGATTGTCGCAGCGCGCGCGTGGGTCCAGGGCCCCACACCCGACCCCCCGTCGGCGGAGGCGTGGTAGAGACCTGCGAAGGTAAGAGAATGGGCCGATGCTTCTGGCTTCTGACCGAGTCTGCGCCCCAGGGGGAGGAGGTGAGAGCGGAATTGTTAAGATGCCTCACTTGGAAAGGAAAGGGCATGAAAGTGCAGCGGCATTATACCATCAGGTCCGCGCCGCGGTGGCAGATTGAACATTCGTGATTTCTGTCGCCAAGCGAGCCACAACAACAGGGCGCCGCATGAACTCCGCTTGTTAAAGAGCTCGAGCTGCTTAAAACGGTCCTGCAGCTTCCTCGTCGCCGGAGCGGGATCTGAAACCACCTCTCCCCTAGCGTACTCCCGCACGCGACGGATGATCTCCATCACCGTCTTCACCAACGGGTTCCTCCGCTCCGAGAGGCGACCCCTGCACTGGCCGGTCGCGCTCATCGTCGAGCAAGTGGATAGCAGTGATGTCGCCAGTCTCCTCGTCGAGCTTCGTGATAAAACTCAGTGCGAAGACGTTCAAGACCAGATCGAGGTACGTCTCGAAGAGACACACGGAGTGCATGGTAAAAACGATGATTCCTCGGTAGACCGGGTTCACTAGGAAATCCATCATCAAGCGGTCGCATATCTCGAGGCGGCTCGTCACCACAAGGGTGGGGCCGAGCTTATGCTCACGAGAACGCACAAGCGCCATCCAACTCGCTCGATGTTCAAAAAATTCTTTCCCCAAGTCAGCCCGAATCAAGGCTTGCAATACAGGCAGCGCAATCAGAACGATACATGTGACTTGCAACCTTGCTGCTGAGCATTTTAGGTACGGCACTCTCGTGTCACACATATTCGATAAGAAAGCACAGCACATCCACATCAAGAACGACTGCCCTGTGAACTTGACAAGCACCTGGCTCAGGGGGCGGTTCATATTCATATAGATATTTCCCGGCATGATGTCCTTGACAGAGGGTCCGTTGGCGGTGGGGCCAGTCTTGGGAACGCCCTGAGCTTGTCACAGGGTCGACGGGCCAATGGAAAGACAAAGGGTTAGTGTGGAGATAAACTTGTTTATCGAAAGGCTCCACGCATCAACTCAGTGACTCCACGGAGTCGTATCCTAAGCCAAAGTGGCTATACAACGCAGGAGGGCACGAAGAGGGGCGAGACGGGGTAGAGAGATACCCCCTCAGGGAAGCAAAGGATGACAGCGGACCCAACTTTACCGGGCTCGACTGCGGTAGAGCCACATATGCAGGATGGGGCCCGGCCTCGGGCAGCTCCCCGAGCACGACGCCAGCTCCAGACGCCTCCGCGCGACCGGTCGTCCCTGAGACCTCGGGCACCTCCTCCTCTCCTCCTCCGGTTCCTCCTCCGCCGGGCCTTCCCTCCGAATATCAGTCCCTCGTCTCCTCGCCTTCCTTGGTGTCCTCGGGGATCTTCGCGAGCTTCCTAGCTCCCTCCTCAGTCTCCTCGCCGGGGGACCTCCTCGTGCTTCCTGCCTCCTCCTCATCGCCTTTGGGCCTCCTCCAACAGAGCTCTCCTACTGGCTCCCCGAGATCGGGTCTTCAGGGATACGTTTAGTGAACGCTCGTCCAAGTGCCCCCCCTCGTCTATCAAACACAGGGCACCCCGACAAAGCAAGTCGCGAAGGGCGAGGTTCGATTTCGCAGGGTCGGCATGCGCGAGGGGGTCGGCCGGCATGCGGCCGCGGGGCAGCCAACGAATTTGCGAGCCCGTGGCGGAAAGGGAGTCTCTAATCACGGCCAGCTCGATAGCGTTTCGACGATCCGATCGAGACCCGGCGGCATTCTTCGAGAGGGTATCGAAGACCGATTGAGCATCCACGATCGACAGAGACGCCGCCTGCTCATGCAAACTACAGTTCGCAGACATCACCACCGAAAACGGGGAGGCACACGTGTTCCAGGACGGTCGATTGACGTCGCCGAAAACGGTATCCCTCCACAAAATCTGAAGCCATTGCGCTTCTGCAGTGGCTCCGCTCAGGGAAAGGGTCTCGGCGGCCAAACTGGAACTGATGACTCATTTCAAGCGCTGGGAACGCCAGGACAAAACGGAAACTCGGGCCCGCTGATTGGCCCTGATCGCGGCATCCGCGGCCATGACGATCCAGGCCCCCTGGGAGCCTCCGCGACTCGCCGAACCGGGGCCCGAGGCGTCAGACGCAGTCACGAAGGTCAGGGACAGGGGGTCCAGGGCCCAAATCGTTATCTTCTGCGAGGCGGTCGCCTTAAGATACTTGCATACCTTGATCAGCGTCACTGCGTGGCCCACTGTAAGATTCGGCATCGCACCTGCTAAAATGGAGGCTCCGCCTGCCACGTCCGGCCTGGACTCGCGAGCCACCCACTGCACCTGGGCGATAGCGGCTCGGTAAGATCGGATCTCAGCCGGAGAGAGAGGAGAGTCGAGGTCCGCTCGACGGGATCTCTCCAAGGGCATCGGAGCCAACTGTTCCCAGATGTACTTTTCTTGGTCAACCACAATTCTGCCCTTGAGCTGGCACAGATGACGGCCCGCGAAGTCGGCCTCCCCCACCTTCCACTTCCCAAACTTAAATCGATTCGTCGCTCGATCCCTAAAAGTTTCCTGAAACTCGGAACGCCCCGTAAGTATGAGATCGTCGACCTCGATCAAGACCAAAACCCACGAGGGCTCCCAGCTCGTCGCGGCGGAGCCACGGGCACGGCTCGAGCAGGGACTTGATGAAGCCTTCGGCATTCAGCCAGTCCGTCAGAGTCCGATGCCAGAGCAGTGGAGCATCATTTAGCCCGTAAGCGGGGGCGATAAGCTCGATCAGCTGATCCGGCCCGATAGGAAGGCCCGAGCACGGTTCGACTTATATCGCCCCCTTAGGCCGCTCTAGCTTCTGACTCTGAAAGAATGCGTTCTTTGCGCCCGCGATGGCCAAGGACCATCCGAAAGAGCAGGCAACCTGCAGGCGAGCAAGAATCCTCTCCGACTAGGGAGTAGGGGCGTAGACTTCTAGGGACTCGCTATCGGGATCCTGGTGTCCGTGGACGCACCATCGTGACTTGGGCTCAGGGAGGGCCCCTACTCCCTCAACTGGCTTCAAGCGTCGGACCATTCGAGAAGACAGCATGCGGTCAGCGTGGCGCCGACGCACATCCAAGGACTCTCCAGGCGAGAGAACACGAACAGCACCCGTTGCCAGCATCGCCTCCCGCTCCCTAGCGTCGGAGACCACAAAGCGAGCGCGATCTTCGGGGGTCAGATCTTTCAACTGGACCTCAGCCCCTCGGGACTTCTGAGGGGGATGCTGGCTAGAGCGTGCACTAGCGAAGGTCATCTCGGCCTCGCTGGACTCAGCCAGGCCCGTAAGAAAACGAAGCAGTGCGGGAGCTTCCCCCGCTCGAAACCAGTCCTTAAGTTCCTGGATTAACGTGTCCTCCTGGAAGTCGTCAGGCAGCCGCCAGAGCCATCCTCTTCGCCAGCTTCCGCTCGTTCCGCCGACTCCGCCAACCAGGCCCCCAGGTCCCCTCCCACCGATCGGTCCGGAGATCTGCTCCTCTGTCTGCCAGGGGGGGGGAAGCTGTCCGCAGGGCGCCGAGCTCGAAGCACGGAAATATCGCGGCCGGAGCCGATCGAGGGCAAAAACGAGGCCCGGCTCATAGGGACGTCCTCCGAAGAGCTCCCCGGGCTAGCCGCGAGCGGCGTCTCACGGGAGGAACTCTCCTGGGACGCAAGCGGTTGATCGGCGACTGTCGCCGCGGGCGGATCGGTGCTTGAAACGGCACCCGCACTGGGGGAGGCCTGCTTGGACGATTCCTCAATCGCCGCGACTCGCTGCTTGACGGAAGGGGTCTCCTCCTGCTCCTCGATCGGGGTAAGACGAGGCCGCTTGTCCGCTAAGATCGCCTCCGGGGCCTGAGGAGGTTTGGGCCTACGAGGGCCGCCCAGGGAAGAGTCCGAGGACGCCGAACCGCCCCCAGGAAGCAAAGACCCTCCCGGCCCGGAGGCCTCGGAAACAGACGGGGCCCTCGCGTCGTCGGAGAGACCTCGAGCTCGCGGGCCGACGCTCGGACTCGGAGCGAGCCGCCTAGCCGATTCCTGCTCGATGGGATCGGCTGAGCGATCGTTCTCGGGAGCGCCATCGGCCTCGGGAGGAGGGGGACCCTCGGATGCCACGTCCACGGCCCCGACCCTTTTTCCGGGATTTCGAAGCTCTTCCCGCAGGCGATCGAAGGTGGGACTGTCTAGAAGCTCAGCCCCGAGGGACTCGGCCCGAGTGGCCAAACGCACCTGCTCGACAGGGCACTTGAGCAGTTTCGCTCGCACGGCTACCCAAACCGCACCCCCGGCGCTGGCTCCCCCAGACCCCGACGCTTGGTAGACAACAACCCCTGGACCTGTCCATCGGTCTCTCTGCAGTGAATGCGAACGGTTAGAAGCGGCCAGGCGCCTAAAAACATATACCCAGTCTCCCGGGCGAAACTCTCGCTGAAGATGCGGTCGGGCCCTCGCGGCCTCAGCTACACGCGATCGAGCATCTAGACTGGCTAAGGCCCTGCGAGCTTCCTCGCGGATCCTGCGCTGGCGCGCGAACTCCCCGGCTGCCGCGCCCAGGTCAATCGCCCGAGAGGAGACGTCCTCAGTCCCAACCAGATCTACCGGGTCATCCGAAAGAAAGCTCCGGGGCATCCTGGGGTTTTGTCCAAACACCAATTGAGAGGGGCCGACACCTCCCCGATGAAATCCACGGTTTTTGGCGGCCACGACCTCACACACAAGAACACGTCAGTTTCTTCTCTGGAGATCGGATTGGCGGACTGGGCAGCCTTAGAGAGCGCATCCTTGACCAGTCCGCCGTGGCGCTCGCGCATGCCATTCTGGCGGGGCGAGTTTGCGGGAATAACGCGTTGCACAATACCGAGGTGCTCACAACCTCTCGCAAAAAAACAGGCCTCAAACTCCCCCCCCCCATCAAACATGAGGACCTCGGGGGCCCCGAAACAGCGAACCCACCATCGAAGAAACGCCGCCCAAGTAGATTTCGCCGCATCGTCTGGGAGAAGGGCGCACTGCTGATACGAGGTCCCGTGATCGATCACATTTATTACAGGCACGCTCTTCCCCTGGATCTCGAGATAGAAGAGATCCACGGCGACGACCTCATTAAAGGCATAGGTGAGGGAGGCGAGCCCTTCGCTTCCATCCGGATCTGGGGCGCGAAGCACACTGATCGCATCTGAAGTGGTCTCTAATCCACTGCAGCATTTCGAGGCGGGCGCCGGCCACTCGCAGGGCCCTCAGAGAATCCTCGTTGGAGGGGTGACCCAGGTTGACATGAAGTCTCGCAATTTCCTTCTGCAGGCCTAGATCAAGGCCTTCTCCCGTGGAACCCGAAGTCGGAGATGGGACCCGTTCGCTCGACCCCGGGACCTCGGCCTCAGAAGCCTCCGAGACCTCAAGGTCCCTTTCTTCAACAGGAAAGGTCCAGCCCTCCGAGTCCGAGGACTCCAGGCCCCCTTCGAACGCGGAGAAACGCTCTGAGCCCGCGTTCGTCCGCCTGCAGTGACAGGCCCAGGCGCTATCCTCTACCCCGGACGCCGGGCTCACGATCAGCTCGCGCGGGAAATTCTCAGCGGCTGCTGTCCTGGCGCCGCCGAGGAGAGTAGCGCGGGGATGGTCTTGGGAGCATCTTCGCTGACAGTGCGCAAGAATCTCGGGCGAGTTGGACATAATGGTCGCAGGTTCCTTGCCAGGGACCAGGTCCCCAAAGGTCAGCACGTGCATACACTGGTCCAGGCGGGCCACCCAGACTTCAGATCGCTCGGCGATTACTCCAATCGAGTCCAGCTTCCACGACGACGAGGAGGAGAGGTGCTCCAGAACGAAAACCTGCCCCTGGCCAACTGAAACTCGGCTATCTTCGCGCAAAGCTGCACAGCGGCCAGTCCTCGAACCTCTTCCTCCCTCTCCCGAGTAGGATCCATCCGCCCCCAGTTGGACGCACGAGGCGCGCTGAAAGCTTTACACATGGGCGTCATAAGCACCACCAGAGGCGCCCCCTCCTCCAGTTGCTTCCAAAGACGGGCCTGCCCCGAAGAGGAGAGGAGGTCAACACCCGTAAGAAGATCCAAGGCGCTAGAGACCCTATGCCCGCGGCGAGTCAGCTCCGTCGAAACCTTAGCCGGACTGAAAACCTCTAAGGCCAATGCTCCCCCTCTCCTCTTTTCAGCCTTTAGAATCATCTTGCGCCGAGCCCGACGCCCTGAGCGAAGGCCAGCGCCATCTAAGGCCCGGGCCGCAGCTTCACGAACCTTCCTTGGGACCGACGGCGGCGCGGGAGCGTGATCCAATAGACCGTCTAAGGCTGCCGCTGTGAACCCATCCTCCTCCAAGAAGAGCACCTTCTTCCCTCCTCCTGTGACTCCTTCCTCTTCCTCCTCAGTCTCCTTCGCTTCCTCTCCTCCTGCCTGATGCTTCTCTTCACACCAAAACGTCAGCTTTAGCGTAGGCTTCATCTTATCTGAGACAGCCTGGGACATCTCGCGTGCTCCGGAGGCGGCCCAGAGGCCCGAGAAAAGAACCTGGCCCTGGGGCCCTTTGATTTCAATCCACCGGGGGAGGAGGAGGAGGAGGGAGGCATTCGCTTCACCCCCGCACGCGGCCACGGCGAGGGCCGCGAAGAAAACTGACTGGCCCCTCGGGCCCAGCTGGGTGGGAGCCCACCCTCGGCGAGAGCACACCTCAAGAGGAGAGAGAGGCGTGGAACAAATCCTGGCCGAAGAATCCTCGGATCTCCCTGGAGGACCCACGGAAGAACTCCTGGTTTCGAAATCGATCGAAGAAAGTCCCGAGGTCCCGGAAGAAAAGGCGGTCGAGAGATGACCTGGGCGACCCGCCTTGGGTCACTTTCTCCTGCAGGCCTGCAGCCATATCCCTCACTCGCCGGAGGCTTCCTCCTTGGTCTCCGGGACCGGCGTGAGCATCCCGCCCGGCGCGCGGCCCTCGGTGATGGCCTGCGTGATGGTAGCGACCCTCATCAAGTCCTCGCCCTGAATGGTCGCCGGGCGCGAGACCACGTCGCGGACCGTGGTCTCGGTCCAGGCGCGCTGGTCCGCCAGCATCTGGCGAAAGTTGAGGAAGGCAGACTCATTCGAGCGGAGCTGAGCCCCCATCACCAGGGTCATGTCGCGCAGAGCGCGCTGCATCTCGGGGGCGGTCATGGGCCTCTCTCCTGGAGCAGCATCCGCTTTCGGAGGAGGGGCCGAGGACTTCCAAATCGCCGGAGGGGGCTTGAACGGCACGTAGCCCTCCGCAACCTTCACCATCGGGATTGCCTGAGAATTCGGGGGCCCCTCCGACTCGGGAGAGCTCTTGGCCGGCACCTTCGGAACGGGAGGCGAGGCCACCCATGGGTCGGACGAGCCCTCCCACGCCTTGATCCTGGGCTTTAAAGTCCTCCTTGTACTGGGCTCGCACGGCCTTCTGGCGCTCCCTGGTCAGCTTGGCCATCCGACGTTCCTCCAGCTCCTCCGGGGTGTGCGGGACATACGATCGCTGGAGCTTGCACGTCATGCACTTCGTGTAGCGACCGTACTGGTTGGATCCCGACCACTTCGCATGAGCCGGCGGGGGCAATCCTCTGGTCTCTCGGACTCCTTGATCGAGGTAGGCACGACCGCGACCGCGAGAACCAACTGCGAGCACACGCGCAGGTGCAAGAAGGTGCGGAGCGCAAGCCGACGCCAACGAAGGAGTGGGGTAGTCAGCACCTGGTAGCCGTCCAGGAACCACTGGTGCTCGAGATCCGACATGGCCTCCTTCTCCAGGGTCTCCTCGAAGGCGGGATAGAACTTGGCCTCCGGCAGCTGCTCCCAGTCCTCCATCTCCGCGTCGATCGAGCCCAAGTCCATAGCGTTGCGAGCTCCCTCCCGAAGATGGCTCAAGTCGAACCCGATCTTCCTGACCAAAACCTTCCTGGCGCGACTCGCGTGAGGCGACTTGCCTCAGACGTTGCGAGTCGACCTCGCTGCACTCGACGCCATGCGTCTCCACGTCACCGTTGGAGAGCTCCGAAGCTGGTTGAGCCGAGGGCTCCGGAGAGAGGCTGGGCCCGCTGTCGCTTGCCCCCTGAGGTGGTGGGAGGGACTCGGAGACAAGAGAAGAGGGGGGGTCTGATCCTGCGCAGGCGCTCTACTACCTAAATCCTCGGGCCCTCCTTCACTCCCGCGGCGGTCCTCCAGCAGCAGCCGGCGAAGAGGGATCTTCTACCGGATCTCGGGGCTCAGGACGAAACTGCGAGCGGGACGCTGGACGAGATCAACTGAACGATGACCCGAGGGATGAGAAACCAGCTTCACCTCAGAAGCCTTCCCAGCGACTCACACGGTCATCGCGTTCCTCGGGAGGTCGATGATCGCTTGAAGTGCCGAGAGGAGCTCGGCAGGAAGTAAGAGGCGGGCACGAGCCTTCCAGCACGAGGAACTCGATCACGCCACAACCTCCGAGCGAGATGGGAACCCACGCCCTGCCGATGGGATGGGCGCGCCCTCCGACACCGGACGCCTGAATGCCGATCACCGGGCTCCAGTCGAAGTGAATTTTGTAGCCGTGGCGTCGCAGTGCGGTGTCGAGGGCCTGACATTGGACTTCCCGACCAGTGCCTGTCTGGCGGCGGTATCCACCAACGCGTGGGTGCCCAGCTCCTTCAGCGTGATCGTCGCCAGAGTGGGATTGCCGTTCAGGTACCCGGCGATCTTCTCGCTCCAGTCCGTGACCTCAGCCTCTGCCCCCAAGCCAAGCGACACGAACGAGCCCCCCTCATCGTTCACGAAGTAGTACGAAAAGCCTGAGATCGGCTTGGCAGAGCTCCGATCTTTCTCCAGAGCCAAGCGGTCGGACTTACTCATGTAGGGGTTCTTGCACTGATCCGCCCAGTAACCCTTCTGGCCGCAATTGGCGCAGCGGCTCTTCTTCCGAAAATCCTTCTCGCCGACCCTTCGGAACCCTGGTCTGGGGGCCTTCCGCTTGTCAAAGAAGTCCCTGTCTGTCTTTTTCGCCAGCTTCAGCCTCCTGGATTCTGTCCAAGTACGCCTTCGTTCTTTCCCGAACTTCTCCTCCAGGACAGCTCCGAAAACTTCGAGCGTCTCGAACTCATCAAGATCTTGATTATCAACGGCAGCCAAGAATGTTTCGGCATCGTGCTCGGGAAGCTCGATATCATCATCATCATCTGGATCCTCAGGTTCCTGCGATGCTCTCCCCGGCCTCGAGAGGGAGTCGCTGTCCCCCACGAAGGCCTTCGCCACCTGGAGCGGCACCGAGGGAAGGATCAGCTTCTCCGTCACATCCAACTGGAGGAGGGCACCCCGAATAGAGGCTGCGTCCAGCTTTCCACCTGCCAACGTTCTCATGTTGATCTTGTTCTGGGGCGTTAGGTTGGCCCCCTCCTCCAAGTAGCGTGCACGAACATTATCTGGAAGCGCCAGTCCTCTTGCCTCTGCCTCTGCCAATTGGGCGTCTCGGCGCAGCACGTAGTCCGTGAGCGACTCGCCACGTCGTATCATGTAGTCGAACAACGCCTGCGAGTGGGCGACCCTGTCACGATCGCCAGGGCGTTCCCCGTTGAGAACGCACAAGTGAGCGATCAGGTTGTCGATACCGTGATCATTCTCGAGGGTGGCTCTCACCGTCTTGAACTTGAGCTGCAGTTCCACAGGGAGGGTCTCGATCACTCGAGGGGCCTGGGAAGATAACGCGTGTCCTGTCCTCCTGGACCACGCTCGAAGGTTCTCTGAGCATAGTTCCAGGTGCTCCAGGCCGACGAAAGGGGGCGGGGGTCGGTAGTCCCGACCGCGTTCCTCTGAGGCTCTTCCAACCTCTCTCCAGTCGGCGTTCCAACCACCCCACATGTCATTGGCCCAGGCGTCCTGCTGCCAATGAGACCAGGCTGCAGACTCCCGCGAAGATTCCCAAGGCTCATGTCGCTCCCAAGCTCCTCGATCCCAGGGGTCCTCCGTCTGCTCGTCTGTCTGAACTGCGAAATCTTTCTGCCTTCCTTGGACGTCGTCCTCGTCCGTCGGCATGCCGACGGTCACGAACGCTAACGCCAGGGCACCAAGAATCAGGGCGTAGCCGTTGTCGAACAAACGCGTCGTCTCGACCACTGACCGCTCGTCACCACGAGCTCCGCTACCACTGTCACAGGGTCGACGGGCCAATGGAAAGACAAAGGGCTAGTGCGGAGATAAACTTGTTTATCGAAAGGCTCCACGCATCAACTCAGTGACTCCACGGAGTCGCATCCTAAGCCAAAGTGGCTATACAACGCAGGAGGGCACGAAGAGGGGAGAGACGGGGTAGAGAGATACCCCCTCAGGGAAGCAAAGGATGACAAGCTGTCGTGGGGCCGTCTTGCTGGACTGGGGGAGCTGCCTGGGACCGTCTCGAAGGGTTTCCGTGCTGTCTCTGGGTGGCGATGAGGCTGTCTTCAGCCTGTTGTGGGCCGAGGATGTGGGCCACGGCTCGAAAGATAACGGCGCCCGTTGCCACCGTCAAGATCCTGAACATGCTTTCGTAATCCATCGAATACTTAAATTCCTCTTTCATCGACATCCGCTTGAAAGTTATAGCATGGTTAGCTTTGAGGGTGGCATTAGGACTGAGACGGCTGGCGAAGAATCCCGGCGTCATGATCGTTAGAACTGCCCAATTAGCAACGAAGAACCCAACATAGGAAAAAACGAACTTCCCCAAATCCTTGTGCACTTTGGATCCAGAGCTGAAGAAACAGCACATGAATGGGAGTGACAAAATGACAACAAAAGGAGGGATAATGATCGGAAAGTTCCAATACAAACGACTTAACCAGTTGTCAACTGTCGCACTCCCCCCAGATTGTTTGTCTTGTTCGGCCATCGCATGCCCCTCATCGCACTTCGTTGATGAATCGTGGTCGGCCCTGCCGAAGCCCAGAATTCTGGACACATCGTTCTGCCAAAATTGGCTCGAAATATTCCATGTGCTGTTTCGATTGTTGCCACTTGACTTGTGACGGCGGCCCTTGGCCTCCTCTTCCCTTTTGCCAGTGTGATGATTCAATTTGCTTTTCGTCGTGTCACCATGACGGTCGCGGACCATCACAGAATTTTGCACAATTTCCAACTCCATCTGAGCATGCAACGAATCGTCGCGGGCACCTGATGAGCCAGTCGGCCAACATATGGCCAAAACGAGAATGCGCGCAACGTGCATCCACACAGTGACTCGGGGTGTCCAGATTTATTATGATATGTAAGGGGCGTCGCCGATGCCTGAAATGTTGCCTAAATGGCTTGAGCCAAAATGGCTACGGAAGAGGCTTTCGGCGGCATGTTGGGAGCCTTACCCGCCAGGATACTTACCCAAGACCGCTCTTGGCACCCTCCTGGCCCCCTCTTGAGGATCTCTTGAGACCCTGTGGGGGTCCTTTTTGGAATCCCTTGAGCCGTCTTGGAGCGATCTGGGAGGCCACTGGGGCCGTCGCAGGCTGCCGGAGGCACGAAGAATCGATAAAACGCGAATCTATCAAAAACCTACGGAAAGTCTACGTGTTGTGCGTATTTCGTCTGCTGTTCAGTCTGAGACCCATCGAGACCAGCCGAGCCCGTCTTGGGCCGTCGCGGGAGCCTCTGAGGCCGCCTCGGGGCCATTGTGGGCCTGCAACAGCACCACGGTCAGAACAAACCGCAGAGCCAAATAAATTGGGGTGCCAAGGGGGGGAGGAGAGTTTTGGGGGGGAAAAAAAGCCGCCCACGGGCCCAGCGATTGATGATGACGATGGCAATGGTGACGCTGACGATGATGATGATCGGTGGTAGTGATGAGGATGCTGATGACGGAGAGCGCGCACTCAAAGACCCTGGGAGGTGCTTCATTGAAAGACGATTGGCTTCTCATACAGTAGGGGCCCGTCCACAAGAAACCTTCCACAAGGAAACCAACCCCGAGACCCCAGATCGATGTTTGGTGTGGGAACGTCGCGCTCTCCATGGCAAAACCATCGAAACCCAAGAAGCCCAGGGCACCCTGGAGGCAAGCAGGGTGTTTCTTGGCGACGGCCTCCATTGTACGTGCGTGCGCACCTGCATCTCGAAATGCTTCGGCAACCAATGGTTGTTGGAAGCGTCTCGACGTGCGCGCGCGGGGGGCGCGCGCGCGTAGCCCGAGCGGCATCGTCTGGCGAGAGGCTCGCGGGCGCGTGCCGACTCTTGAGGCACAGCTCCGACGTGCGCGGGCGTGCAGCCGGCGTGCTCTCCCCTTGGCCGAATACCCAAGCAAAAACTGCGGCTCGTATGATGTCAGCGAGATGCGCGCGTGTTTCCCGTTCGGATCCATTCCGCCCACGTTGGAGCGCCGTGGCGCGGGCTGGCGCGCGTCGCCGTCATCCTCGTCGTATGATTGAGCATCGGGCCCTCCATGAATTGAGCTCAGTATGTCTAGGGTCGTGGGTGGGTGGAATACATCCACATCAACCAGGCAGGCTGATTGAAACAAGCTGTCGAGTGTGCGACAGCTTGCTCAGAGCATGGAAAGCGAGGATGTCGGAAGGAGTTTATACCATCTGCACGCACGTGTGGCCCGCAGCGTACGATTCCGAACAGATGCATTAGGAATGCACGCGTAAGATCAAAACGAGGGCTCCGCATAGCACTAGTTGGCAAGGATAGAGGGGGTTGTTGTTCATGAGCATGGCTGGGATGTTACGAACTCACGGTATGGATGGACGATCGCACAAGAAAGATATTACAACGACTACGCGAAGCTGGGTAGTCTTGCTTTGGCATGGGTGTGAAGTCTCATATGTTTCAGGCCAGAGAATATATGGGATGCTTTCTGTGTGGGGTTATCAATAAAGTGCCATAGGTGTGGTTCTGGCGCAAGACATTGCAAACTGTTGTGCGCTCTGTGGAGTGTCTTCTACACTGTCGTGCAATATCTGGATTGCGAGCCATGTTGAGCAAGCGCACGAGGCGCCCACGAGGAGCCCGCGGCACCGTGCGAAAACCTAAAAGGCCCAGCCATGGGCGGACACCAGGCGGAAACCCAGAAGACCCAGCCAGCACACGAGGCGCCCACGAGGCACTCATGGGCGGGCGCTGGGCGAGTACTCGGAAGATCCAGCGAGCGCGCGACGCGCCAACGAGGCGCCCACGAGGCGCCCACGGGCAGGCATCGGGGGAACAAAACATAAACATGATCCACCCGATTACTTCGAAGAAGGCGCAAAATCCCTTTAGTGCAGGCACGCTGCGGCACGCTGCGGGAACTTTCCACTACACGCTTAAACTAAGTGAGCATTCTCAAAACACTGCATCCTGGCCGCTCTGGTAAGACTTCCAACGCGAAGTGCCCATCCCATCACAGCCTCAGACCACATGTTTCGGCAAACACACGCTTGTGCAGTGTTGCTGGCTTCGTGTAGAGTGCACTTCAGATGCACTAGAAGGGATGACTCGGAGAAATGCTGCCTCGCTGTCTTGCTCTAGACTGACAGCTTCAGGCGCACGACGTCTAAACTTGCGTGAAATCAGGCCGCTCGCATTAGGACTAGAGTTTGTCGCTAGCAGCGTCCCCAATTGTCGGACTGCCAACTCGCGCCATGCCCCCTATTCAACAAAAACTACAGAAAAATGAGCTCAGGTTTGTCACGCACCCAATGGCCTCGAACGCATCCAACCGCTGCACGGAAGGGTAACCGGAACGTCCTGGGAAGGGGAGTTGAAAAAGCCATGTCGACATGACACCTCTGCCCGAGTGTATCCCCAACGACTCTGGCAGACAGAAGGCCAAACAAACCAATGGTGTCCTGTTCATCTCCTCATTCCGGAAGAGCCAATGGTGCCTCCGAGTTTGTGCAGAGAAGGTCCGCTTAGTCAAAGTCTACAGAGAAGCCCGATCAGTCCGTGGACAAACGAAACTTACAGCATATCGCTCGAGAAGTGAGGATGGAAAGAAAGCATCTGCCACGTCTGAACGACGGCGATCCCGTCAAGCTCTTCACGGATAGCGCAGGCGCCCCGTCCCCTCGCCGTCGCCGGCGAATGCATACTTTGGCAGCCCCTGGCGCCCGCGCGTGCCCCCAGGACCTGAGGGGCTCGAAGTCTGCAGCCGCGTCCTTGTGGCTGACCTGCCGCGGCCACGGCGGGGAAGGCAGGAGGCGGGACGCGGGAGGAGGGTCCCTCCCGGGCGGCACGAAGAGGAAGGGCGGCGAGAAGCATCTGCAGCGACAGCCGAATCCCAACAGCCCTTTAGGGCGTGGGTGGTCGAGGGCGCGTCCTCCTCCAACGCCCCTCTCTTTCCTTCGGGGGGGGCCCATCACTGGGCCGCTCTGGTATGCACCCCCTCCCACCACCTGAGCGGGGGGGCGAACCCAGAATCATGACAACACCCGCTCCCCACCCTCCCTGCTGAAACGCAACACAGAGTGCAGCTCGCGGCAGAATCTGGACCGTGCGCTGGCACCAAGCCATCACGTATCATGGTCCCCGGCCCTCCCATGTGGGGCTCCCGTTTCAAACAGAGCCCTGCGGTCGCGTCTCCTTTCCTCATCCCCACTCCTCCCGCCTCCTCCTGCGTTGGGTTTTCGTTTTGGATGGGGCACTGCGGTCGCACACCTCGTCCCACCCCCCTCCTCCTTCCTGCCTCCTCATACGCTGTTCCCTGAGTGGCTGCGAACTGCGCAACTGTCGCCACTTTCAAAGGCTCCTGGGGGGCACGGCGGAGTAGGGGAGTACCCGAGACCTCCCAGTTTCCCTCGGTGGCTGAGAACTGCGCAACTCTCGCCACTTTCGTAGGCCCATGGGAAGCACGGCGGAGTCGGGGAGTACGCGCATCCAGCCGAGACCTCGCATCTCCCTGGTGGGCTGCGATCTGCGCAAACGTCGCCACTTTCGTGGACTCCTGGGAGGCACGGCGGGGCAGGGGAGCACGAAGGCCGAGCCGAGACCTCGCGGCTCCCTCGGGGGCTGCGCAATGCGCAAGTGTTGCCACCGTCAAGGGCTCCCAGGAGGTGGGCCGGCTGAGCAGAGTGTCCCGGCAGCGTGTTATTACAGAGTTGCACACGGAGCGTTCCGTAAAATAGTCGACTCGCGTGGGGGGGTATGGGCACGCCTCGTGTAATTTGACAGGGGCGAGGTGCGGGGGGGGCGGCATTCTGCCTGCTGCGCGCATGCCCACCATCCCTGACACCACACACACACACACACACACACACACACACACAACACACACACAAAGCACAACTAGACCCTTTGTTTTACCTGCGCGAGAGGTCGCCCCGTGGCTAGGAAAAGAGGAAAACAGAAGGGGGAGCGAGAAGAGGAAAGGAGAAAGCAGCAGCAGCAGCAGCAGCAGCAGCAACCTGTCCTGCATCACGTGCGGGCGCCCCGTGGTCACCCTGCTGGCCAATGCCGAGTCTCGGGTGCTGCTCGTGTGGCGGGAGGGCGGGCGGGAGTGAGCGAGACGGCCGCCCTGCGGGGGCGGGGGGAGCTTGCTCCATGCCGCTGCCTCGCCCCCTGGGTCTGGACGGGCCGTGGACGGGGCCACTGGAGCGCCCCAAAGAACCCGGCATGGCGCCGACGGGGCCCCCGAGAGCGCAAGATGGCATCCGAGATGGTCCCAGCGCATGGAGGGCGGGTGGGAGTGAGCGAGACGGCCGTCTGTCGGGGGGGGGAGCAGCTGGATCACTGGTCTCCGTTAATAGACACCCCCTCCCCTCAGGCGACTGGCAGCCAGCCAGGTACAATGACGACCCCCCCACCACCCCTGTCAAAAATCAGTACCAGATACACTTTGGGGCAACTTATTGGGTCATCATCGTGGGCCCACCGAGCATTTTTCATTGTTTTCTGACAGTGACGGCGGGGGGGAGGGCATCAGATTTTCTGCTGTGCGCAGGGCCACCACTCGTTTCATGAAACAACACAACATTTAACTCGCGGCTGAATCTAGATTATGCGCGACCACCCCGTGGTCACGTTGCATTTGTTTTTGAATGCTGTTGACAAGGACGGGGGGTGCTGGCATATTGCCTGCTGCACAGAGGCCCACCAGACAGACACCATGATGGCCACCCCGCCGCGATTGCGCACTGGTTGTCGACAGGGACGGTGAGGGGGCGACATGCTTCCCGATGTGTGCTGTCACGTGCGCGGGCGCACCTGGCACACTCTGCGCGTGCCCCGAACGTGGCGCACTTGGCGCGGCTGGAACATGCGGCACGCACATGGCGCACAGGGGAGCACGTGGCGCATCTGACTCGACAGGCGTGCATGGTACGCTTGGGCCCCAGGGATGCCGCACCTGGCGCGCCTGGCACGCGTGGCGCACCTCGCCCCAGCATCGCGCACATGGGGTCTGCTTTTGGTTCACAGTAGCTGTCCATCCATAGACGACCGTTGAACACGCTGAGGTTCGGGTCTACTTCTGTGGTGGGAGAACGGGTGGGAGTGAGCGAGACAGCTTGCGGTCGGAGGGTGTCTTGACCCCTCCCCCTCCCTCCCCCTGGGTCTGGACGGAAGGGGCGGCGAGGTGTCAGAGGGCCCAGGAAGGTATCAGCGAGGAGGCACAAAACATTCATGATCCTTAGGTTTGGGAGCCTTTTGGGCCTCCTGGGGGGGCAGTGCTAATTGAGGCTCCCCCTTCGCTGATCGATCGCATCCAAGATGGCCCCAAGACGGCCCGAAGCCCTCCCAAGAGACCCCAAGAGGCCCCCAAGAGGCCCCCAAGAGGCCCCCAAGAGGCCCCCAAGCGGCCCCCAAGCGGCCCCCGAGAGGCCCCCAAGAGGCCCCCAAGCGGCCCCCACGAGGAACCCAAGACGCCCCAATTGGCCTCCCAAGCCTCCCCGAGAGACATTCTTAGAGACTCCGAGAGGTATCCAAGAAGCCTCTGCCCCACGGAGGCTCCCCGAGCTCTCCACATGATGGCATGCTCCCCCGAGAAGGGCAGCTCCCCTGGGCATCGTTCCTGGATGCGCTGCTTGGGATGCGCGAAGCGGTAAGAATCAGAAAGACCAGGAAGCTGCTTGACTTCATGGTGAGTCCTTTCTTTGCTGATAGGCATGTGAGCGTTTTCTAATTCGGCGTTTCGACATTAGGCGGAGGGAAGGGAAGTGGGGGGAGATGGTTCCGGACCTCTGCTTGGTGCAACTGTTTGCAGCAGTGCGTCCTATGGGGGGAGACTCCACCCGCTCGGAAAGGGCGCCAGAAATAGCCAAGATCTACTCCCTTGTGGGGGGGGTGCGAGGGCCCGCGCCAATTGGCAAAACAGTGAATGAGAAAACGACGACCTTCTATGAGACTGTGTTGGAGGTCCCAAGGCCACTCTGCTTGACTGACCCCTCTCCTCTCCACCTTCTCCCCCTCCTCCTCGTCCTCCTCCTCCTCCTCCTGCTCCTCCTCCTCCTGCTCCTCCTCCTCCTCCTCGACCTCATCCTCCTCCTCCTCCTCCGCCTCATCCTCCTCCTCCTCCTCCGCCTCCTCCTCCTCCCCTCCTCCTCTCCTCTCTCCCTCCT